>JAOVVB010254630.1:0-19862 GCA_028570985.1 Heterobranchus longifilis
CCCTCAAAGTGTGTCATGAAATATTAAGTGCAGTCATCTGCTGAGATGGTTGACTTAATTGTCACAGCCTAACACTTACCACATGTCTAAATAAAGGTAAGTGCTCCCCCCTTCCAATTAATCTTCAATTAGGGGTTCTGCTCTGTGCTTCTGCTTTTGTGTTTCCCAGTCTCGGCTCAGCAGGTGGGGTAAGGGGGGACAGTGTGTGCGTGTGTGTGTGTGTGTGTGTATGTGTGTGAGAGGTTATATGAGGATTATCAGGCTCGGGGGCAGGAGGGATAAAATGATGTTTTCTGACACATATTCACATGACGACTGTCACGCTGTCCCACAACTATCACTTCTTGTCACATGGATTACATGGCAACACTTTGAACGCAGCCTATATAAAGCTTTAGCGGAAAGCATAATATATTGACCCATAGAAAATAATCGTTCCACGTGAGATGCAGAGAGACTTGAGAGGCCTCAAGCCAAGTGATTTATCAGGGATTCTCATGACTCTGGCAGGCTTTATATAACTACCAGCTGAGGGGTGCACTTTCCCATGTTGTAAGGGGTCAGGAGGCCGCTCTCTAAGCACTGTGACAGTTGTTTTTCACACAAGAATTCCAGCTCGCTGTTGGGGGATCTAAAGAGAGCATAAAAGAGGAGCAGAGAATTGTACAGTGTGCATCACTTTAGCTCCTGGTGAACCCTCCGCCCACTGCCCTCTGCACCCGGTGGCTGTGCCCCATGGGGCAGCTCTCCCTGCATCTCTCCCTGTATCCACAGAACAAGCAGTGTCTCTGTGAGAGGCAGCCACCCCCCCACACACACACACACCCCACCCCGCCATGCCTCTCCAGCCCCACCGTCGGTGTGCTGCAAACCAGAAGCCTGAGGCGCAGGGAGCGTGTGGGATGAAGGGATGAGAGAGAAGATCAAAGCAGGAAGCATGAAACAGCTCAAAGCACACAAGCAAGAGGCACCTCTCTGACCTCCTACGCACACACACACACACACACACACACACACACACACACACACACTCTCTCTCTCTCTCTTCATCCTGGCTGTGCAGAGCGATCAGCGCCCACCCTGGCCTCTGCATGGTTCCCCCTCATCCAGCAGCCGTGTAAAAAGGCAAAGAGGAGAGGGCACGTCGCTCAGGTCGTGTGAGCCTCTCAGCAGATGGTTGGGACCTGCTGGGAACCAGACCTGCACTGATGCCTGTGGCGCACACCCAAATCTGGCTGGTCCCACTCAAACTTGAACATATCTTCTTCTTTTTTTTTTTAACTTTACACTTATAGCATGTTTTCCCCACGAGCAACAGGCCTTTATAATGAGTTTCTTTATTTTTGTGATTGTTCTGTATTTACAGGATGGCTTTTTATTGGCATTCTGAAGGCACATTTTGTTGTTAAAATCTGCTGCAAGACATTGCATGAAAACCATTTCAATTAAAGAGAAATGTTTCAAATGAAAAATCATGACACAGATTGAATTGAAACACTTTCTTTGGTTCCCAGAGAAGCCAGCAGGAGGTCTCCTAAAAATGATTAAATCATCTGTAGGATTTGGTTCAAAAAGTAAACAGATTATGGCCATGTCTCAACTACAGTACATGAAAGACACTGCTGCAAGGCTTTCATAGCTCTCTACATGGAGGAAATGTATCCCCTACCTCGGGCAAAGGCTTATCCAGAATAGAAAATACATTAAAGGGATATTTCATATTTTTTGAAGTGGGGTTGTATGAGGTACTTATCCATAGTCTGTGTATTACCTACAGTAAATGGCGGTCACGCCCCCAGTTTGGAGAAGCAGACAGAAGTCCCAACATGGAAGCAAATCAATGTAGGCTTGTGGATGGGGGCAGCAGATTAACATATTTTAGCCATCTAAAAAAACAATATCAATTTAAGTGTACACTATATTTAGCATAATTTCAAAGCTTTAACCTCGCTGTCAAATAGCCCTTTTTAAGTTTACATGGGGGAACAGAAGCCATTATCTATGCTCCCTTCAAAGCCACCAGACTCCTTTGATAAAAACAGTAATTTTACCTCACAGAACACGGGAGTTGCTGGTCTACCGCTACCTTGATTGGTTTGTTTGTTAGTTTTGTTAGTTCCTAACCCTTTTAAAATACCAAGGTCACACAATAACACAAATACGTTTAGCTGCTGCCCCCATCTGCAGCAGTGCATTGCTTAGCTTCCATGCCTGTCCTCCTGCCTGCTTATCCAAACTGGGGGTGTGCTGACTGCCATCTAGGTAATACACTAGACTTGCGTAGCCAGACCTCTCTCCACAGCTCTGTGTCAGCGCCGGAGGAAGGTCTGGATCCAGTGTGTTTTCGCTCTTGAATATAGGGAAATAAAACTCCCTGCCCTGTTTGCATTTCCTTAAACCAATCACAATCGTCTTGGGCGGCACCACGCCCCGAATACTGCTGCGGTGCTTCTGGAAAATAGTGTTGGAGGGAACTTGTTTTGGTGGAACATTTATACGTGTAGAGGTGAGCCATGTAAACATACTCTTTGTAGATTTATTGCACGATCCAAATCTTCAAAATTTGAAATTACTTTGAGAACGGGAACACGAAGGGGAGGGACTTCCTGTCTGCACAGAAACTGACACTGTTCACCCGGTAAACCAGACTAGTAATACACTCATGAAACCCCACTTAAACAAACCCGAACTATCCCTTTAAGCTTAGAGGGGAGGGAATACAATAAAATAAAATAAGATGGTTAAGTGAAAAAGACTTGCATGATGGAAATAGATGTTATTTAAATGTTTTGTGTACTTTTTATGTATTGTACTTCATGAAGCACCACCCCTCTGCCAGACTCACGGTGTCGGATCATTGGCTGCACAGAGTTGCAGCAAAGTTCACCATCAACATGATCAGCCGTGACCGCAGTTTTACCTGCCGGCACATGAAGCTGTAGGTTTATAACGAGCCCAGTCAGACTTGCGAACTCCCCCTTGGCCCTGAGGATCCTCTCTCCATTATTCATGAGTCCTCAGGTTGGACCCTGGGAACAAGCTGAGCGAGGCCCTGTGTCAATACGAAACACTGGCCGCCACAATGGGCTCTGCCTCCAACTACACTGTTGACAGACACCAACACAAAGGAGCTGAAAGGGGTCCCCCTCCGTTCTCACACACACTGAAGAATGAGTCAGTGTGCTGCCGCTCAGAGCTGTGTTTGTACAGTATATACAGCTTTTGTCCATGGCCACTGTTCTCCCATCAATGGGGCCTGAAGTGTTGATGAAAACTGGGAGGAAAGGACTTCTCTGTGGCTGCCAGTGAGAGTTCATGTTCATTAGATGGGCTCTGCGCCTGCTGGATGGCACCTGTATGTACGCAGAAAACCCCCCGGGTGACAGAACAACAAGTAATCGGCTTATTGGATTGGTAAACAACATTCCATGATATATCACAGCCCGGCCTCTTTGACTATCACATCATTACTGCCTGTCACTGAAGTTAATGAATAATTAATGCATTAGGACCATGAAATCAAATAGTGCAGCCATGTGACAGTCTCATTACGGCCTTTCTATATGGCACGCATTGATTCCAGTTTCTCTTCTTTCATATTGACGACTAATTTTGCATTATACATCAAGCATCTGCCATGATAAAAGGGTGAATCCACCTCAAAAGGGTTGTCACATATATCATATCCATGCTCATACAGTTTAATATTAATAAAAATGAGCATCTCTCATCAAAAGCTAGAAACACTCAGACTAAATTATGACGGCATGCAGAACCTGGTGCCACAGTGACTCATTTGGGGCTGTAAACAAACTGTTTTTCTTCTTCTTCTTCGAGTGAACAGGATAAAAATGGGCTCTCAGGGGACATTTCAGTGCACCCATACTCACTGTCACCAGCTCTAGTATTATATAACCAAAAGTTCTGTTTGAACTATTTTCAGCTTATGATAGAATAAAAAAGGTTCTTAGAGTTTTTAATCTCAGAACAGAATTACATGCTCATATGAGGTTCATATCTTGTGTACAGACATCATTTATCACATTAAGGCAGACAATGCACAGTTTTGCAGAAGCAGTAACAACCTAACTAATTTCTGGTAACTGTTTCCTTTTGTCTTTTGTTTGTAGGCTTTCATGTTTTAATAGCCATTTTATTAAGCTGCAGGCAGTGGCAAATCCATTTCAAGTGGTTTTATAAAGCACCACTTTGCTCCCAAATAATGTCTGAAAGACTTTTTCAGAGCCAAATGTGAAAGTATTGCACAGTGGGAGGCAGTCAGAGGAGGACGTTTAACAACTGAATCCATTTTAATCCACTGAGGAGATATGTCACAGGGCACTCATCTGATCTGCATCTGATTTGCTCAGAGCATCTCCAATCATTTCCGTCTGTAGACGCTTTCACTTTGATCGCAGACATTCATCAGCAGCACTCACGACCCACATTAAAAAAAAGGGATTTATAGGCATTTTGCATTGGTTTTATTGTTTGATGAATAAAACGATATACTATATAATTTTTGCATTGCACTGGCTTCCATAGAGGATTTAGGTTAAATAAATCAATACATAAATAAATGAAATCTAATTTATTATACAGCAGCAGCGTCTGTTGTTGACCCCTTGTTCAGGACATATTGTCCTGTTATACAAATGCCTGATCAGGACAGCTACTCAAACAGCAGAACGAGAAAATACACTTGATACATTTTTGATTTTGTATGTTGTTTTTTTTCTCAAATGCAATTTGCTTACCTTTGGGTATGTTTGGTATTTTGGATTGTGTGTTTTATACGTATAAGGCCTACTGTAATGTATTACTGAAACCATTGGGAGGCAGTACATGACAGTATGAGATTTGGACACAAATCCACTGATATGTCATTGTTTTCTGCTACAGTGTTGTAGCACAGTATTGGCTTACAATACCTTAGCTTTTGCAATTCTTATTAAATGTCAAGCAATTCAATTGGAAATGCACTGTACATGCTGTAATAAAGTTACAGCATGTAGTTATATACACAACGAATAAACATAAATGACAAATGTTTAACTTTAATTTGATTTGGAGATTGATTTCAAGAATTATTTTACAAAGTGTACTAAAAAAAAAGCTCAGTTATGAGCCAAACGTCTCAGAACTATTTTATTTGCTTTTCACAGGCGCCATCTACTGGTCAAAACCAATATTACCTTTCACTCAGAGAGAGTGATGCTGTTTGGTGGCACAAGATTTACAAGAATTTATTTTGAAGAACAAATAGCATTCTGTTGGGGAATACAGCATTACTACATTTGAAAACATTAACTATGTTTCATTGTGAATCTCATACTCTTAATGGGTAGCCTACATTTCACATACAAAAAGCTAAAATTGTGTTTCTGTATTATAAATGACTTTGTGATAGATTTGAACTGTTTTATTTATTTATTTACTGATTTTTAATTCATATTTTTTTATTTAATTAATTTAATTCATATAATTTTAGTTGTTTTAATATAAAGTTTATTTGATTGTCGTTTCTACCATTACTGATAAATGTTAGTTCGTTTTTCCCCCCTATTATAACTTATTTATTTAGCGTATTGTATATACATTTGCACGATAAAACATCATATAGGCCTACTATCTGAATGAATGAATGAATGAATGAAGTTTATTTCGGTTAAACATTTTTTTGTTTTTTCAAACAATAAAAATTCACAGTTAATAACCGAAAAGAATAGGCTGAAGCCCAAGGCTTATTTTTGCCTATCCTATTACAATCCATTAAAATAACCCAGAATATCAGCAATACAAAAAAAGGGAAAAAAAGAAAATGTACTCTAAATTATAGTCCTTAATTAAAATAACTAAATTTTCTCTAAATTATAATCCTTAATTAACTCAGAATATCACAAAAAGAAAGGAAAAAAACAAAGTTTACTTAATTATAATGCTTACGTAATTTACACCTTCATCATTTTTCAATTTCAAGGCTGTTTTGAGACTCTGACTGCTGAAGTAGTTTGTTAATGTTGTTCAATTATGGAAACAAATGTTAAATAAGTCTGCATCTTTCCTTCTGCAGGGGCGACGTGCAACCACACACTAAATCCACTTTTTCCACCTCTTCAATTAATGCTGAAGTCAGCAGACCCGAGCTAAACTCACTCCTATCAAACCATATGAAACACATCATGAAAATCTGATTAAAAGACACGCCCCCCCTAATCCGCCCGTTTCCATGGCAACATCAGCACCTGCTCTTGATTGGTTAGCCCTGATTCAAGCACGTGTTTTGACCAGGCTTCAAATATGTCATTTTCCCGGAGCGTCAGTCTCTCTGCGGTTCACCGGTGAAACAGGAGCCTCTGAAATATCTTGTGTTTGTGTGGCAGAGATTCATCTTCTTCGCCGTCATGGTTGAGCAGTTTGTTGGAACCTGGACCCTGACTTGCAGCGAGAACTTTGACGAGTACATGAAGGCAATCGGTAGGCTTATATTTAATTCTGCATAAATGATTGTATTGTGTTGAATGGTGCGTTAAAAGTCTAATTTAAGTGTGGGATCTTAAGCAACACGTTACGTTTTAACCATGCACATCTATAGGCATAATTTCCCACATCACACAGCATTCAACAGCATGTAAAAACACCATCTTATTTAACTCATTGTGTTGAAGGTGTGGGCTTCGCCACCCGCCAGATGGGCAATATGGCAAAGCCTAACCTGGTCATCAGCGTGGACGATGCTGGGCTTGTTTCAATGAAGTCTGAGACTACTTTCAAGACTACAGAGATCAAGTTCAAGCTGAGCGAAGAATTCGAGGAGACGACTGCAGATGGCCGAAAGACCCAGGTGAGTCATCATATTAAACACTCCAACCTCATTTTATATATAGTGCTTCTGACAGCCACGTGTGATTTTTTTCAGACTACCGTCACTCTCGACAATGGCAAACTCGTGCAACTGCAGACGTGGGATGGAAAGAAGACTACACTGGAACGAGAGATTCAAGATGGAAAACTAATAGCTGTGAGTAATTGACTGAGCAGCTGTGTCATTAAGACCATGTGTAGTTTGTGGAGGGTAGCCTATTTTCATATGCATTCTGAATGTTAAGTGGTTGTTTGCTTTTTAAAAAAAAAAGCTTATTTGGATTATAATGTGTCTAACATTTGAACATTGTCTCCACAGAAATGTGTCATGGATGATGTGGTTGCAGTGAGGACCTATGAGAAAGGAGCTTAAATAAACTTCTCAGTTGTTTAGACTGGACCTGTGTTCCATTACAAGACACCAAATGCACTGAGCTGTTGCCAAACATGCCAATAAAGTCTGTGACACTTAAATCTGTGTAGTAGTTGTGCATGATTGTAACCAGAACAGTGTTCTTTTGATGGGTACACATATGTGGGTTCAATTGTCATGATTAGCATGCTATCCCTTTTTTTGTGTATTCTTACGTGGACTAGGGTCTTTATCAAAGAGATTGTTAAATGCTAAGCTACACATTTGCTGGGGTGACCGATGTCAGCTTTCCTTAAACAGAACTCTAAATTGGAGTATATTACTTTTGTTAATGCTAAATATATTTTTCAAAGTATAAAAATCTGAGGTTGTATAATTCAACAGAAATTTAAAAGAACTTTGTCTCAGCAAATAAGAACACTGACTGTCCTTTTCAACTGTAATCATGTGCTCATTACAATCTGGGTTTATTTTTTCTAATTAAGCCCCAATGCCTATGTTTGGGTTGGTCCCTGTTGGTGTAATAACACTGAGATACAATGGCCAGTTAACAATTTTAAACCCCCTTATAGCAAGTAATTCTTCCAATCTTTAAAGCTATTAGACATGGGCAAGGGGGGCTTTACAGAGGCCTTTTGTTCAAACAAGGAACAGCAACATGTCATATCAGAGCAGGGTGTGGGTGAATGGGGGGTGGGAAGGCCAAATCCCTGCTTGAGGTCAGAGCTGTGACCTCATTTGTGCCAGGCCCCTCGTGTCTTGGATGCACAGACGTGGAATTCAAGCAAGTGCACATAATTTGTGTTAATTTGGGTTCTTTGGGGCAGTATAGGTTGAGGCCCAAATTCTCCGAAAGATTTCCAGGCTTTAGTGAATGATTGACCCCGGGTGGTGCTCGGGCAACAATGAGTATGGACTAATGAAAAGCTGATTTGTTATCTTGAGTGCCACAATATATAAGACCATGCCACATGCACACACACACAAACATTGTTATAGGCATTTTGCAGATGTTTTGAACATAATATTGGCCTATGCATGTTTTTTTAATAGCCTATATACAATTTTGTAGAGACATTTTCAGTTTAGTTTTAACTAAACTGAAATATTAAAGTTTTCTTAAAATGTATGTACAAATACACACAACGAAATGGGTTGGCAAAGGAGCTTCAGTTCTCCCAAACTCATGTTAGATTTCTGAATACCCTATTGTTAAGGATTAAGCCTACTCGGTGTAGTGTGTGGGCGAAGGCTTTAAGAAGCAGACCTCCTTTGAAATGGTTTTACCCTTTTAAACACAATCACACCATGATGAATTCTTAGAAATCATTCTTGTTTGACTTAGTTGCTTTATTGAAAGGAGCCAGTGGCTATGCACAAACGAATATTGTCTATTTATTTTTTGTCATATTAAAAAAATGTATTAGTTATAATTGATGAATCATTTAATCTATAATACATAAATGCTTAAATGTTACCAGGACCTAAAGTGATGCATCAAACTGCTTGAGTCTGAGTAGCAGCCAGCAACATGAAGCATTTATTCCAGCACATGTTTGCAGCAATAAATAATGACAATTGTTTTCAAAACTAGACCACAATAATTTTCAAATAATCTACTAATCTTAATGATGTAATAATCATAGCTGGAGGTAGCCTCATCCAAACAAATCCAAGACCAAAAGTAACATTATGAAGCATGTTTCTGCCACAGACTGTATTACTTTGATTATATAATGTGAACTTAAAGACCCTAAACGTTATAATCTCACTGCAATTTATATCTCGCAGAAATACTACCACCTTGCGGCTGATACTTGTAATAGCAGGCACTTATTGGACAGTACCACTATATTCTAATAAGGGGGTGGGGTGGGGGTGTCACATTTAGTCGTGCAGTGGACAAGAGCTTTATCAGAGTTAGCCTGTCTTCAGCAAAGAAATATTTATGTAATTTTAAATCGATATACTTCCCAACAATAATATTTCCTCGGTCATAATGTTCACTTTACAGTTATGTCTACGTCCAGATGAAATGATCTGGAATGACGTCGTACGTGACGCGACGCCATCATCAAACATGGCTGACGAAGAAAACACAAACATGGAAGTCGATAAGGAGAAGAATAAACCCTTTGCTAACACCGTTAAGCCAGTCGTTGACAAGGTCACCCGAAGAATAAGCGACCAGAGCAATGTCGAAAGCAAGAAAGACGCCGGTGAAAGTCGCGCCACGACGGAATACTGCGAGAAGCTGCAGGGGTGGATGTGGCAGTATTACACTGGATATGTCAACTGGCAGAGCTGGCTGGCAGCGTCAGCCATGTCATCCTGCCCTTATTATTTACAGTCAGACAGTGGGACGTCGACGACACCGCTTGACATCAACTCCCAGAACTGGTATAACAGTCCGTTTGGTCTTCCGTTGTCGCCGTATCCACCTGCCGCCACCTCCCGGGCAGGTGAAGCCGCTGGCGGGGCTGCAGTGGCCGCTCAGCCGCAGCCGCAGGAGAATGGGAATGCACAGAGACCAGGTACAACCTGCTTTGCGTTGACTGTTTACTCTCCATGTTGTCAAAAGGTTAGGTTACAGATAACCACACAGCGTTGCAAGATGCCAAAAAACAAACAATGATACAAAGTCTCCAGTTATCGTATTTTTAAGGTCTGTGCCGCGGTTCATAGGACGTTACTTAACAGGTTGACTGCTATGGTTTCCAACGTCGGTCCAGCATTTATTATGCAGGCTACAGGACACAATATTTATTTATTTATTTATTTATTTATTGATTGATTGATTGATTGATTGATTAATTGATGTCCTCTACTAAAGAAATTCTTAGTCGATTAACACACACGATTTTGTCGACTAATCGATTAGTTGATTTAATCGACAGATCTGTAAAACTGAGTTTCTCCACAAAGAATCATGCAAAAGATGCAATCATGCAAGAACAACAAAAAGACTAATCGACTAAAGAAGTCTTAGTCCACTAAGACCAAAACGGCCGATCAGTCGACTAACTGGCAGGGCAGGCCTAGAAATTATTAGTTAATTAATCGATTAGTTGACTGACATTTTTCATGTAAAAATTGATGGTTCCAACTTATCAAATGAGAGAATAGTTTGCTTTTCTGTCTTACTTTGTAGAAAAATTTAGAAAAATATTTTTACTGTTTCTTAGACAAAAGAAAACAGTTCATGACTTCAACTTCGTTTTCTGATGTTCTACAAACCAAATGATGTAATCAAGAATCATAAAAAGAGCATTCAAAAACGACTAATCGACTAAAGAAATCTTAGTCGACTAAGATCAAAATGACCGATCAATCGACTAAGAGAGGGCAGTCCTAATTATTTCATAATTTGCTTAAAATGATCAATTCCATTTGCAAAAATGCCTGTAATTTGTATGGTTACGAATTACAGACTGGGACGTTAATGATTCTTATAGGCACAGTATCGTCTCATATCTTCTAAATAAATGTCACTGTGTGATATTTGATGCTGTATATGGAACAGAGCTTGCTTTCATTAAATGGTCATGCATTGATTTTCTGTGATGATTAGTCACAATAACTTCTGTCAGCACATCTGTCCACCAATAAGTCAAACTTTACATCCTTTATCTCTCCACTCATGAGTAATGACAAGTATGTATGTATCTGATGGTGATGTGGGATGGCCATAAAATGTTAATGATATTCCAGGACATCATGTCCTCGTGAGTAGCCTGCAGCAAACCCACACACACACTAAAGACAACATGCTTAATTAAATTCACGGGGGCCCGAGATGGGCCTACATGACACTAATGTGGCCTGAACCTACATGATAATGTAATATGCATGTTAATAAAGAGGCATCTAGTTTAAAGATTCTAAATAATGTAAGCAACACATTATTAATCACTAGCTGAGAGCACGTCTAGAAGACAGAGTGCCTGCAACGCATGCATTTTGAGGCAATCCTGATGAAATAACTTGCGTGTGTGTGTTGCCTGTGCGTGTATGTGTGTGTCCATCTGTGTAGGTGTTTTAATCTATGTACGCTTTGCGACTTTCCCACACGGCATGATGCATTATATTACATTTTCTCATACAGCAGTCAAAAATGACATTCCCAGCATCAATTTGCTGGTGATTCCTCTTATCTTGCTATCATACAAACAACCCAGTGTTCTGCTGTTACATTCAAAAGACGGTGACTGTATTATCATCAAACTTTGATAGAACTGTGGCTCTCCCACAGATGCACGCATTAAAGTGAGCCCTGTAAGTCAGTCACATACAAAGGACAAAATGCAGAGAGGGAATGTAAAGCAGAGGGAGATCACAGCACCAGGCTGTTGCTGCGAATTTCAGCATTACATTGTGTGATGTGGGCTCAGGAGTAAGCTACAAAGATCGGAGGGATAACCTGTCCGTTCGCAGCTTTCCTATGGCCAAGACTGCATGACGGACACGATATCTTAGGGCTATGATATATGGCTAAAATCTTCTATCCCGACAAAGGTCATTTCATTTCTGGATAACGATATAAATCAGAATATAGCATGTTTTCTGGTAATTCACTAAGTAAATTAGCCTGGGAACCAGCCTTATCTGCTGAGCTCATGTTTCATTTGCTCTTGCAGAATCTTTCTGGCTCCCTTCCCGTTCAAACACATTTCCAATCGACTACAACCTGGTAGATCCAATCACAAATAAATATGAAATGTATTATATCAGAATAAACCCCTTGAGATGTATCATCTCGCTTTCAAGGGGGTCCCAAATAAACATTCATAAAACATATGGAAGCAAAACAATACAAGACACAATGTTATATCAATAGTGCGTAGCCCATTGCGTAGCTCCACAGAGCTGTGTCAGCGCTGGAGGAAGGTCTGGCTCCAGTGAGTTTTCACTCTGGTATAGGGAAAAATACTCTCCGGCTTGTTTGCATTTCTTTAAACCAATCACAGTCGTCTAACCCACCGGGCTGCAGCGAAGGGACTTTGAGAACAGAAACATGAGGGGAGGAACTTTCTGCACGTATCTGCATGCAGGAAGTGAGGCTTTATCCCTGCACTGTTCATCCGGAAAGACAGACTATATCATTTAAACCGTTTGAATCTAATATGGGCCGGGTTTAAGACAATGACCGACAGAGGAGTGTCACGCTAGAATGTAGTTACGGAACATAACTTGCATTGACTGACAGATCAGTGTCATGACTTACGCTAGAATGTAGTAACGGAGTGTCCATCCAGCGCAACGCACCAGGTTCACAAAACTCAGATCAAACTGTCAAACAAGTCAGTGCTGATCAAATATGAATCAAGATTCTGTCATTGTATTGGCTATTTCTCGCCTAAAATGTTTTCAGAAACACATTTTAGTGTACTGTTTAGCTGTTATTTGAGAAAGTTTGTGACCAGGCCACCAATTTTTTTTTCTGCTTCAAAACAGACAAAGCAACATCCCAACCTGCATGTGTCTCTCAGCGCGTTGCTGTGATTCTAGGTCACGTTTCGGTACTCCGAATGGTTGTAGGTCACGTTTCGTTGCTGTGATTTGTTGTAGGTCACGTTGCATTGCTCTGATTGGCTGTAGGTCATGTTTTGTTGCTCTGACTGGTTGTAGGTCCCGTTTCATTGCCGTGATTGGCTGTAGGTCACGTTTCATTGCCGTGATTGGTTGTAGGTCACGTTTCATTGCTGTGATTGGTTGTAGGTCATGTTTTGTTGCTCTGATTGGTTATACGTCTTTGGAACTTTGGAAATTGAAAATGAACTGAGAGATTCCGCACTAATACCATTTGCAAATTAGTCTGGCAAAGACAGGCTGTAAAAATGTAATCTATATGAAATAACTACAGGGTAAAGCCTATGTTTTTATACTCGCCTGAATTAAATACTTTGAATTTTAGTGCAAAATGAACATAACCATTTCAAGTGAAATTATAGGAAAAAAATTTGTAAAAAATGTGATGTAAAAAGTGTGATATATATAATATAATATATATATAAACAAAACTACAATCTTCAAATGATATTCCCTCAAAATATGTCCCATCTCAGTATATGATTTCATCATGATACGATTCCTTTGAAAGACAATAAATTATCATATTGAATTATTGCCCAGACCGACGACATGCAATGCTGCCTGCTTGTATTAAGATTCAACAATTAGATCCAGCACTTGTTTATGCTGTAAACAATCAATCTGCTCTAATATTTGGAAACGTGTTGCCCTTTCAAAGCTCAAGGGCCACAGCATTATTTAGCTTGGCCTGATGCTGTGATGAATTAGTGAATTTCTGTGTGTGTGCCCTGAATTCCATTATGCTAATGTTAACAGATGACGGCCCATCTGCAAGGAGCCTCAAATAGGATGTATTTCTGTTCAACCGAGCTATTTCTATCTGATGGAACATAGATTTAACCACCTGTACACATATTCTAATACAAGCAGATTTTCATAGAAGCACTGTGGCCATGACTGGAGAAATACTCTGTAATAGGAATTGGCATACTCACTGAAATGTAAAAAGCTGTGCATGAGGTGCCCAGTGACCCACAGGCCCCTATCATCTCTGGGTTAAAAGCTGATTGAGACCAATGACTTTGACTCCCATAGTAAGAGGGAACAAAAAGTTATGCCTCCATTTCAAATCAGCCTGAGTTTCAACCCACACACTGGACATGCTTCAGTGATCTGAGAAATTACAGGATACCACCCCTTCCAATTTCGCCATCACTGGACCAGACTGTTGCAGGCTTTTGAAACAATTACCCCAAGGGGACCAGAGTAACCTTGTTTATAGCTCATTGAGCATCCACAGTTCCAATCCCGCACAGGTAATTACAACATCGTTATCTTCTCCTAAATCTTCACCAGAGGTGTTATCGCGGAAAGCTACCTCTGGCTCAGCTTTTTGCCTTTTGGACGCTGATCGAAACAAACACGGCATCAGTATGCCCGTGCATTTCTTGGACGGGCTTATGCTCGTTCTCCAGGTGTCGGTGACCCAGTGCAGCCTGCTCACCCAGAACACATCAGTCACACTAACACACATCTGTCGCACCAGTCCACCCACTCCATCACAGCCATAGCTGGTCTCTCTCCTTGAATGTCCCGCCCCGCTTGGAGAGGACAAACAAATCTTCTGATTTGCCTCTAATCTGCAGTCTACCCTCAGCGTGGGCCACCGTCAACCCAGCACATCAAGGACAAGCACTCCACAGGGGGGGTATCCATTAGCACAGCATCCTGCTTCCACCATAGTGTGATAGGGACAGGGCAGAGGGATACGCTCCAATTAGAGATGGAGACATGGGGACTTTGCCCCTGACGCGTCCCTGCTGCTCCACAAAAGAAGTGTGAGCACACCTTTCTCATACAAAAGGAAGGCTTTTCTTCATGTCATGTCTCCTGCCTCGGGCTGTTACTGTTCATTCACCTCATGAAGCCAGACCATTTCGCATCATGCTGTTTTCTTTTCATGTGTGTGATGCTGGCCTGCCTAGGTGGGGTCTGTAAGTATGACTGGCCGGTCAGGCTTATGTGTGTGTGTCTATGGGAGAAAATGTGTGCGATCTTGTGTATGTGTGCTTGCTCTTTGGCACGAGGGTGAAAATACTGTCTTGGGGTGGTCTTTGGCATGCATGTCTCGTCCGAGGCTTCCATCAACAGAAATCCATCCCTCTCTATATAGTGCAGCATGTTCAGCCTGTACAGGGTTAGAGATAGGTTGGACCAGCTTCATGCTTCATGCATTTGCATGCCGCATGAACACAATCTGCTGACGCCCAGTGGGACTTCCTTTCGTCCATTTGCATTGTTTTTACGCTCCTGTACGCGAAGTGAACCAATTTGCGCCCATAGCCCGTCTGATTTTCAATCAGGATTTGTGTACATGAGAGGTAAGAGACACAGAAGAAAGCATAGCAACAACAGTCTGCGATGAATATTTCATCTTTGTTCGATATGAATAAAACACAACATGCTCCTGATTCAACCACAGGACAGCATACCTTTCATGGTCCCGTGTGTATCTGTTCATTCTAAAGGGGAGAGAAGAGCACTCAGATATGAATGAGCTTTTCCATTATAAGATGCCTCCCATTGAATCTAAACTTCACCATTGGCCTGCAAATGGAAGTGCAGCCTTCTACATAAAGACAGAAAAAAATCTAGTGTATTTGGTTGATTATACAGTGTATCAACTATGCATGAAGCAATTACATACCAGGGCCTTGGGGCTCGGATGGAAAAGGAATGGGTGAATTCCTACAACCCTCCCTCGACTCTCTCTACATGTCCATTCATTAATCCAGCCGGGCGACCATTTGTTTGTGCAAACATTCGTTTAGCTGTTTGTTTGTCTGTTCGCTCAGCCGTGGAATTTTTCAGTTTTTTTTTTTCAGTGTCTTGTGACCCAATCTATAGGGATTTCCATCTGAGTTGAAGAGACTGGCTGCATTGATAAATAAAAGGTCAAAGGTAGAAAAAGCAAGGCCCGGAGAACGAGGCTTGTGGTGACAGAAGAAGTGAGACGAGAAATAAACCACTGGATCGGCAGAGGCTCGGATTGATTGGAATTTACAGAGAGGGAGGAAAAATTAAATTGGGGGAAGGGAGCGGCTGGATCAGAGTAGATGGAAAGAGAGACGGAGAGCAGGAGTCAGCATGATGGGGGCAAGCCAGAGAATGAGATTTTTGCCCCGAGAGCACCAACTTCAAAAGCTTTCGGGGGCATGCCTTTACACAATTTTACTCTTAACATAATCCAGATTTCTGAGAAAGTGTGTGTGTGTGTGTGTGTGTGTGTGTAAGAGAGAGTGCGGATGGGGATGAGAGAGAAGCATCTCTGTGGCAACGCCCCCATTGATCCTCCTTAGAGCAGAATTAATAAGTCATCACCCATTTCACTAAGTCCAACATTTATGATTACCTTGAAGGTTAAGCTATACACTGCATTAGCATCTTCTAAATGAATTTGGAGCAGTGATATGCAGTGTGTTTTTTAGATTGTCTCAAATGCACTTTTTTGTGTGCATCTGTGTGCCTGTCTGTCTCCCTTTCTTCCATCTGGATTCTTTTAATCCCATTCTCTTCCTCTAATCCATCTTTCGCCCGCTCTTCCTCCCACACTCTATTTGCCCTCTCCTTTTCCCCCCACTTATCTATGCCCCACCCCGCCCCCCTCTCTCTCTCTCTCTCTCTTTGCTTGCTTGGTCGCTGCTGTCTGCATAGCGAGGAGCTGTATCTTCCACACGGTTGTGATTCACTTGGCAGCCACTCGAGATAAACATGTTGTGGTGGACAGACGCCTGGGTCCCGGTCCGGAGGAGCAGGCTGACGTGGGTGGGCCCTGCCCAGGTCCCAACGTCAGCACGGACAGCCACTTGGCCAGATGGTCCGGAGTCGAGCTCTCGCCACTGTTCATCAAATGCACCCGCTCCGCTCTGTCTTGCCTCGCCATGGCCCCCAGCATCATGTCACAGTGGAACCAGAGAAAATTAGCACCTAATTATAGGCTCCTCTCTGTGAAGAATGGTACTGGTGGTGGTGGTGTGTGTCAGCGTGTGGAGGCTGGGTGGTTGACTCACTGTGGGACCGAGGCCTGTAGACCACGCAGAGGACATGCAGAAGACATGCACCGGGCCATGGAGGAGACACAAGTGGTGACACACACATATGCACAAGCAAAAGGCTGAAAGTCCGTTCTTTCTGGTTGATTTGTGCCTCAGCAGGGTCTCCCCTCTACCCCACGACGATGCCACAACAGAAACCACTTGTGTTCCATCTCTGATCCAACAGGATTAATTACACACACAATGGAAGCTGATGCCTCTGGTTTCTATGCTCCGCAGGCTCCCCTGTGTTATGGATGGAGTAGTTAATCTTCACTGGGAACAATGGAGATTTTGTTCTGGTGTATTTGGTTTAGATGTAGATATAGAGGAGAGCTTGACTATGCTGCCATCTTGTGATTGCATCTGGACAAGTACAGCATGTAAATGAGAGGAAAGGAAGAATATCCTGGATTGCTTCATTAGTGCAATACCAATCGGTAAATAAAGGACTGTAGGAGATTCACTATCATGAGATCCACAGACGTGAAACTAAATATTAAAAGCCTTGAAATCTATCTATTAGATACTGGTTCGATACTCCGAGTCTGATCAAGAAAAAATATCCTGACAGCTGCTCAGACGGAAGAACCAGCAGTGGTCAGAAAATAGCTGCATGATGAAACTATGAAAATATAAAAAGTAAGAAATGCCTTGGGTCATGGTCATGGGTCTCTGGCTGGGTGATATGGAGAAAACCAAATATCACAATATCTTTGACCAAATACCTCAATATCGATATTGCGACGGTATTGTAGGGTTGACTATCGGTGTTTTCACAAAGTCAATCAGTAATGTGGATATATAACAGTGCTTATTTGCAATATACACCTGGTAGTGCACTCACCTGACGGTATGACGATCAAACAGTTTGCAGGTTTGCAGCGTCGGCCTTAAACTCCGCCAAGACCAGCAGCAACTTCTGCAGAAACTCCACTAGGAAATACACATCCACCAGATTCTCCCTCATCGTGGCGCGCTGCAGAGGTTTATGTTTCCCACGTGCGTAATCTACGGTCGGATACTAAACGCGCACTTTACAACGCGATCTGATGCCGAGGTAACCTGAGACGCACTCACTAAGAGATTTCCTGGAAGTTAGGTTTCATACTTCCCGGTTTGTTTGCGGGTTGTGATCGTGGATGTATAATCGGTTGTGATTGGATTATTGGAAGATTGTGGGCGTAAACTGTGTGAAGCGTGAATTAACTCTTAAAGGGTCAGTTTTCCTCATTTCCCCCTCTTATCTGTGGTGCTATTTATCAGTCTAGATTGTTTTGGTTTGAGTTGCCGGAGATACACAGTGTGCTGCATTCACATGCTCCTCGGATTGTCCCAGTTTCCGAGTTGGGAAGTCCTTCCTCCAACTTCGGTGTGTTGATGAGCTTGAGCTTGAGCTTGAAGTTGAAATGTGGAAAAACACGGACGGCACATGATTGTCCATCATATTTTACATGAATTATGCGATTCTATCCATGTTTTATATTTATTTTATGACTATTTTCCCTGGTAAAGCACTGGGCTGCCTGTCTTGTGTGTATTCAATACATGGAACTACACATTACATGTTAGCAAAGAAATTATATAAAAATCAAAAAGTCCCTAACCATTGACTTTTTAATGGTAAGTTTACTTGCGTCCATCATGTTTCAGCAACTCACGTAGCAAATTTTTCCTCGACTTTCTGACTTGTCGGGGGCATTCACAATTTTCCAGTCGAAATTTCATTTTATCCGATCATTCCGATACCACATGAACGCGGTAATAGTTACGAGCACTCGTCCTTCCTGGGCTTGGCTTGTGTAGTTTGGCAGAAAGAAAATAGTTCCTACACAAAACTGCTCACAACAAGATCTGTGGATTATCTTGAGTAACCAGGTCATGATTTCTGGAAAGAGAAATTGCTGCTGAGTTTTTAAAAAATGTTTTCAGTGCCTTGAGCAACAAAAGTTTGTGCCATCTAGTTCCATTATATTCGAGAGAAGGCAGACATCTCTATGGCCGATATCTCCAACAAAACAATCTAGACTGATAAATAGCACTACAGGAAAGAGGAAATATATGTAGCTTATTTTTGATTTTGGGGTGAACTGTCCCTTTAACAGACGGGCAGTGATGTAATTCTGACAGCTGGTCACTACAACGGATATTGACACATTTTACTCGGATGATACTCATACTCGTAAAAAGTATATTATGCGTACAGGATTACTTTACTGTAAAGCAGCCTTTGAAACTAGGAAAAACAATTATTTTTGCCATATTACGATATCTTAGAAGCGGGGTCATTATTTTTTGGTGTGAAGTGAAGCAAATCTACTAGCCACTTGCATATTTTTCTAGCCATTGTCTCGTAAATGGTGCTAATTTTGGACCCTGCTTAGACGATATATAGTCTCATATGTCGATCAATCGATATTATATCAATATAATATCAATATATTGCCCAGCCTTCGTCTGCCAGTAGGCCAACTGTGAGAAATCAAACTCAATCACTTTTGTCTGGAAAGTTAGCAATTAAATCTTTATTAGGTCTGCAAAGACTTACCAAAAAATAGGTTAATATAACAAAAAAGTCAATATCTCATTCTTAAACCATACAAAACCATATTACATCACACTTTAATACTGTTGATTACTCCAACATCGCTGAACATTCATATATGATGCCATTCGTTTACAACACAACAGAACAGAGGACATTTTATGGACCGAGCAAAAAATCCCTCAAAGACTCATAAACCACACGGTTGCCTTTACATCACTCTCTGAATGTGGATGCATACTTGTAGATGTCATTTCTGGAGTTAATGCAAAAACTTTGGCACAAAAGATATTCTGTCATCAAGAAAACTGTAAGCAAATGTCCTTGCAGGTTTTAGTGCATGTTGAGTATGTTGTAATCCGCTGAAGAGCGCAGAGCGGTGCCAGAAAAAAGGAGTACCGGGGAGTTTGATTGATGCGTGCACATGACGAGAGAAAAGGGTGGTAGGTCAGTG
>JAOVVB010254636.1:0-19861 GCA_028570985.1 Heterobranchus longifilis
GCGCCCGCGCCTGCAGACTCCAGATTAGGGACACAAAACATGAGGTTGCACAACAGTGAACAGACGAAGTGGTATGGTTCGACTGGGCTAAATAGTGAGACGCACAAGGTAGACACAGGTGAACTTAATTTGGTGCTAAGGGGGAACAATTACACACGTAGACACACTAGGGGGAGACAAAGCGGCGGCTCAGTAATCCGGTGTGCCAGATCTTATTCCCCAGGGCTGAGGTGGCTCAAACGTGACATGAATTGGCCACCCAAGAGTCCACATTAGCCCAACTGAAAATCTTCATGATATACTAGAGAAAACTTTATGGAATGGTTTGAGTCTCCCTTTATCAACCCAAGATCTTGGCCACAAATGAATGCAACTCTGCACAGAAATAAATGTTGTGATGTTGCATAAGGTTTTGGAAAAATTCCATACCAAATGTGTGCCAAAATCTATTCTAAATATGATCCAACAAAATATTAGAGTTTATTAATTTTTTGGCCAAGCAATGTGTGTGTCATACATAAGAGTCTTCCTTTTAATAAATACATTAATTAATTTCTGGAATAACTTTGCAAGTGTAAGTGAAGTGGATATTGAATTGAAAAACATAGCACAATTCTATATGTACTAAAAAAGCATTTCAGCAGAGGTTCCTTATATTGCAGTGGTGGCTTTGATTATTTTCTGTCCGTATTACTGAGGCAAAAGTCTACAAAAAGACATAGGGTCACATTTTGAATTCCTTAAGGAGGAATGGAGATGCAAAACCATTATTTGCACTCATGAAAAAGCAAAAAGCATCAGTGGAAAAATCTATCTGAGTGCTGTAAGGTGCAAAAATCAATGATATGACTTTCAATGTATTAGAATTAGTTTTAGAATGAAGTAGTTCATAGCAGCTCTGTGTGAGAACGGATAGCTTGCACCTTCATTGTGATAGACTATTTTTAGCCTGAACTTACCCGATGGGCTAAGGGAACAATAATCTTTCTTAAATTTTTTACTTGTACAAATGACCCAACGATGATGAGTAGAACATGACTTAAAAAAAAAAAAATTATGTGGCAAAGAAGAAACGGGTCAGCAGACCTTGGGACAGTGGTGACTCAGTGTCAGAGAGGAACAGTGGGGATGCATAATCCACTGTCAGCACCTTCAAGCTGCTACTGTTGAGCCCTTGACCAAGGCCTTTATGTCTCTCTGTTTCAGAGGGCACCCTATCATGGTTGACTCTGTACTTCAACTGCAGCTGCTTAACAAACTGGGATATGTGTGGAAAATAAATTCATTGTGCTGAAATGTTTGTTACACATATCAGCTTCTTAAAAAACATTAAAAGTCTGCAGTCCAGCGCAGCATGCTTTCCTGTGTTTACATGGGCCTCCTGTCAATCGTTTTATACACAATCCACAACACAAATTACCTATACTCCTATCTCACTCTGCTTAGAAAGGAAAGTATGGCAGAAGTCAGTAATCGCCTTTATAAAAAAAAAACAATGAAAGCAGAAGAAAAATCTTTAGCAGTTTTTCATGATAAAGTAAGTCTCCCTACATACAAACATTCAAGTTACAAACTTTTAAAGATACAAACAAAGCACAAATGTTCACTTGCCGTAGTTAGATCACACATCAGGCATACAGCGTACATGCAGCGTGCATCCCAGGATGTCTGAAAGCAAGAGTAGAAGCAGAGGCGATGAAGCTGGTACTGCTGAGAAGCGCCAAGCAATAACGATGGAGACAAAAAAAAGAAAATACTCTACTTAGAAAAAGTTTGTTGGACTTACAAACAAGCTCTTGGAATGGATCTCATTCTTATGTCGGGGACTGTATTATTTATTACTGTTTAAGGTGATGCCTGGGATAGACACACAATTAATGTTGTTTCTCTTGAGCAAACAAAATACTATGCATAATTTGTTAAACTGTCTGAATGGCCAACACTACATAGTGAATCAAATACAGTAGATACTTTATCGATTTACAGTAGATACATAGCCAGCTAGGGTAATGCCTTTGTAGATCATTGCTTCAAACTCCTGTGCAGCTAATACAAGCAATGATGGTCACCTAAAAAACTCTTGCAAGCTCATTACAAAGAAAACAAGACAGCAAAGACACTCTTCACTTTTCTCACAGATCAGTATGCAGAAAATGTTATGTATTTAAATTGTAATAACTTCAACCAGTTGAACGGCAAAACTATATTTCACTGTAATATGCTAATGCCATCATTCACCCCATCCACAGTCTTCCAAATACTAGATGCAAGCACTGCCACTATAATATAAATTAGCCACACTATCCAACTCTTGGTCAAGCTAACTCCACATCAAGTGTATCACCCTGACAGCCTTTTACTTACATGACAGTCATGGCATTTTTTTGACAAGCTTATGTAACGTCAACAATTTTTTTTTAGGTCCAAAGCCGCATTAATTTCTCTCCAAGATCTTGAATTAATGATGGCAGTGTCGGACATTAAAGTCTTCTCCAGCACTTCCCAAAGATTCTCAATAGGAGTCTGTTCTGGATTCAGTGGTGCCCAGTCCAGTGGTGGCCAGTCCATGGGCAATGATGCATGAGACAACAATGTCTCATGCTCCCGGAACCACTCTTTTACAATTTAAGCTGGCATCATCATCTTCAAATATGTCCATGCCATCAGGGAAGAAAATAATCCTCTGATGGAAAAACCTGGTAATTTAGTATTTTCATGTAGTAAGCTGACCTAATTTATGAGCATGTAACATTGTTGAACCGTAGACCTGATCAATAGAAGCAACCCCAAATAATAACACCGCACCTACAGGCTTGCAACCCATCATTAGGCATAATGTGTTTATCACCTCATCCGCCTCTAATCTTACTCTGATTCACCCATCACTCTGGAACAGGGTAAATCTGGACTCATCAGACCACATGACCTTTTCCAATGCTCTAAAGTCCATTCCTTATGCTGCCTAGCAAACTTAAGCTTTTTCTTCCAATTAGTCTCACTAATAATTTTTAAGACTACACAGCTGTTTAGTCCCAATTCCCTGTAGTGAGTTTTTATTTAATTTCACTAAGCATTTAAGTGATCTCCCATCATGCTCATATAGGATGTTTTTCTGATCACATTTTTTCCTCAAAAACGATGCTTCAGCACTATCCTTCCATGTTTTAATGGTGCGTTTTAAAGTTCTAATCCTTCCCCACAGGATATGGCTTTTGACATGGTTGTTTAAGAAATAAGAAGCTACTCATTGCATCAGTTAGGGTTAAATAACTTGTTGACGCTGCAGTAATTATCAAAAAGAGTTAGTTAAATGCTGATAGTGACTTTTTTCAGTGTTATATAAAATGTTTCACGAGCAGCAAACAAATAAACTACGATAACACTCTGTCCTTCAGGTCCCACCTTAACAATGTCTGCAGATCATGCTACCTCCAGCACCGTAACATTTCTTGTCTCTGCCCATTCCTCACCTTACAAACCACTGTCACTCTCACACATGCATTGTTCAGCTCCGACATAGATTCCAGTAATTAATTTTTAACTAGTCTACCACAAGAGCTCCTCCATAAACTTCAACTTACAAAGAATTCTGCTGCCAGTATCATAACTCAAATACCCATTATGCATCACATTACCTCCATCCTTCAACAACTCCACTGGCTTCCTATCAAATGGTGTGTAGAATTTGAAATTTTTCTCCTCACTTTTAAAGTGCTCTATAATCTTGCTCCTCCTTATCTATCAGAGCTCATACAGTTTTACCACCCCACTCGCAATAGCTTCACTTTTCCTCATCAAGGCTCCTCTTTACGCCCTTGCCCTCTTGACCACCGTGGGCTCTAGAACCTTTAGCTGCACTGCTCCTCATTTATACAGAAGCGCTTATCTTACATGATGTAAGGCTGCACACAAATCTTTATATGACTTTAGCTGTTTTTAGGTGATAACTCTTTATATTGTTTTATCTTGTAGTTACTGTAATTTACTACTTCATGTTCATGTATTGCTTGCTTGAAGTTTGGACAGTGACCTTGGATGACTAGAAAGGCACTTGTATAAATAAAAAACATTATTATGATTATTATTATTATTATTATTATTATTACTTGAGCCACCCCTCATTTTTTTTCCCAAGAAAATGAGACAATAAGTATAATGATTTATTACAACATGGGTAAACATATATGCATATAAAAACAGTGTGTGTATATGTATATATGTGTATATATATGTGTGTGTGTGTGTATATATATATATATATATATATATATATATAGTTAGCCTGCTGTTTCTATTCATCGTCAAACTAGAAATAGGAAATAGTCTCACAGATTTCAAAAAGGCATGCTCAGAAAATAAAGTAATTAGGGGTTAAAAAAAGCCTTGCGCCAATAACCCAGTGAAACTTCTCAGTTGTCACGGATGAAGTGTCGAGTGCAGCTGCCAGTCAGTCTTGGAAATGGCAAGTGGACAAGACAAAGTGCCGTTAGAGAATCCGCCAGCAGCGTTTCAGTCTGCTGTATGGGAGCATTACAGTTTTAGTGTTACCTATGACAATGACAGAAAAAAGGTGGTGAATTTAACGGCGACTGTGTGCAAGCTCTGTGCAACACATGGCTTATGCTAGCGGCAATAGTTCCAATATGATGACCCATTTATGAAGACCTCACCCCCGTGTGTCTGTTGACAGCGCATGGAGGAGAGAGTAGGAGCAACTCCTTCTCCCTGCAGCATTTAAACAGCCTCTCCATGCAGACTGAGACAGGGCAAAATGCATAATAAAGCATAGGGCTCGTTGAAGATGCGGAATTTCAGCATATGATTAAAGTACTTGAGCCGCGCTATAATATCCCCTCTCGCCCACACTTAAGCAACACAGTATTGTATTTCAAATACTGTGGAAAAACCTAATATTTCCATTAAGAAATGACAGTCAATGTATTGAGATGTGTTGTATGCTATACTGTTGTTGTTTTTTAAGGTCTAGTGCTGGTTGTGGCCATTTAAAAAACAAAACACTTTTTATTGTATGTGGCTATTTTTTTATAAAATATACTATATACCTATAAAATAACTAAGCTGCATTTTTTGTTTGCACCAATTAGCTTATTTTTTAAATTAATTATAATGATATATATTTGCCACAGCATACTGTCCCTCATAGATTGTTGAGCTTTCACTTATAAAGCCTTCCAAATCGTCTGCTCCTCTATTGTCACAGCCAATCAGGCATTCAGCAGCATTAACATGCAGGCCAAACAAGGTAATGATTGAACAAATGCAGTGGCAAATTGGACTCATTTCCTGATTATATTTTTTGCAATGAGCTGCGGTGCTCCATAATGACTGTCGGACATTGCGTAAGCACTGGGTTGCACACTACTGTTTTTGTCTTTAATGGTAATTTGAATGGAATTGGCATATAAGCCTCTGCTGCTGGATGGGGCTGAGCCAGTCCTCTGCAGTAAGGGCCTGGTGGCATCATATTACACTGCTGGAAATCTTCTATTAACTGTGAGCAGTATGGCACGAGACAACTGCGGTCTTTCTAAGTGGTTTTTGTGAGCACTGTTCAAAGGGAAGAGCACACGAGTCACGGAGACGTTACCACTAAAAGGTGTTTCTCAATGTGGGAGAGGCTTGAAGAAACACATTATATGTCACAAATATATTTACACTAGGAGTGAATTGTCACAAGCCATTTAAAAAAAATCAGCGCCTGCCACACAAATGGCACAGAAAATCTGAGCACAACCCAGGAGCTAAATAGGATGTCAGCTGGGAGAATGAAAACACCATGGTGCTGCAAATGCATTGTGCCTTAAAGCAAGGAAAACTGCGTGTGTGTGTGTGTGTGTGTGTGTGTGTGTGTGTGTGTGTGTGTGTGTGTGTGTGTCACAAAAGGGGGAAAAAATACACCATAAATACACCACGAAGTGAAAATACAACCGCAGTACACAAACAATACTTCAGCCGATCACAGAATAATAGCAATCAAGAAGAAGATTAAATTAGGGTTGATATAACCCCTGTAATGGCAGGCGTTGGGAGATAATTAACGGTAATTGTATGAGTCGATCAGATAGTTAAAAGAAATTGAAATGAGACTTGGTGAGTATACGCTCAAATGGCTGTGGTGAACAATGCAGCGTTTTTATATTTCATAGAGATATATTTCACTGTTGAATCCCTCTGAAATTACTTTGCAGAAATCCAATAGAAAGTAAAGGAGTCATCAGCTTTACATGAGAGAAAATTTAACACGATCACCGTTTCATCAAAAAAAAAAGTTTTTAGAATGTAAGAATAATTATTATATATTTGTTATATATAGTTGTTATATATTTTAACAGAAGAGAAGAGTAGATGTAGATGTGCTTCCAGGCAGGTTTTTTTTTTGTGTGGGAAAACCATGTTAAACAAAATATTAATCATAGCACAATATTTTAACATCCTTTAAAATACGTCTGGAGGAGGACTTTTGATCTAATTTAATATCGTTCACTGAGAAGAATAATAACAAAATAATCTTAACAAGACATTGCTTTATACCTAAATGTAATCACCTCATCTTGGGAACTGCAAGAGTTTAGAAGACGTGGGCATTTATCAAACAGTCGATAATTGAAAAGATGTTTTTTGCTCCTTTAATAACCTTGCACATGGTGAATTTGCACATATTTATACTCACACTCTACATGTACCTCATTACTTGTCTAATGTATATGTTATCCTATGTTTATATTTTAGTAGTAGTAGTTTAGTATATCTATTGTGTATTCTAGTAGAGTATATTCTTTATATTGTGTATTCTATAGATATTCTATAGATGTATATGTTAGTATGCTTAGGGCTTTTTCTTGTATTCTGTAGTGAGCTATTTTAATGTATTTTATTTGTTGTGTTTATTTTCTATTAATATATATTTTGTTTTTCTAGTGTTGCTATGTATAGTTACTGTTCCCATGCAATGTCTGGCTAACCTGCTTCTGTAACATAAGAATTTCCCAATTTGGGATCAATAACGTCCATCCATCCATCCATCTATAATGGGAAGTGTAGGATCCAGTGTTTTTAGAGTCTGACCCATACTGGGGACTAAGTGTCTCTGCTTCTGCTGCATTGATTTTGACCATTATTTTGTTCTCTGTCCTCTCTCAACTTACTGGAAGTGCAATACAAAATAGCTTGAAAAAATAAAAATAAAAAAATCACACGCACACTATGATATCTGACTCAGTCAGAGAGAATCTGATGCAACATGGGGAACGTGTTGTTCGCTCCTTTTTGTTTTTAATGTAATCTCTCAATGAAATCATGTCAATCCTAGTGTTGTGTTGTGTGTACTGGAGCTTTGATGTTTTTTTGGTTCACGGTTTACCCTGCACCAGCTGGCACCCAGGAGAGAAACACCGCTGTGCACTGGATATCTCCAGTTTATTGGACAAAATTGCTGGAATTGCCCTTTAATATATCATCGTCCTCTGAGAGGAATAACAACCAGAATACATTCAAGTGTTTTCTTATCTATAAAATATAGTATGATATCTTAAGAAACATTAACACTATTCTACAACCTAATCCATAGGGCTGTCGACTAACGCTCATACTCGACTAATCGATTTGTTGATTTTCTCGACAGATCTGTAAAACTAGTTTCTCCACAAAGAATCATGCAAAAGCACCACTTTAAATCTTGTGTTTATCAGATATGTGCTCATAAGTTTCTTGGAAATAAGTAATTCAGCATGAGAAAAGCTTAAAAAACGACTAGTCGACAAAATAAATCTTAGTCGACTAAGACCAAAACGACCGATTAGTCGACTAATCGACTAAGAGGGGGCAGCCCTACTAATCCACAAGCTTAAAGAATATAACTGAGCTGAAAAGTTCATTCTCAGAAATAGCAGTTGATAATAAAATAATAATGTAACAATAGCTTCTATATTACATGCAGGTACTTTGAAAATGTTATGACTTTCTGGATCAAGCTCATCAACTAACAGTAAAATACCTGAAGTGACAACACACATGCCGTGATTATACACATGAATCTGTGACTTGGATGAAAGCTGTTCATTGTTGGCCCTCGATGTACAGCATATGGAGTCACAGCAGACATCATTAGCACGGGTGATTAACTGGCCAGGTTAAGCGTCTTGCACTTGAGGGCCTAACGATACTTTCCTCCTCTAGGCATCGAGATGCCTGTATACGGCAAACAGCGTCATCTCCAAACTCAGAGCGGCAGCGGGGTGCCGGCTCTGGTGTCGGTGACACATCGTACACATTAGGTGGCTTTTGTTTGCGGTTACACGACTGAGCGCGAGAAACAATGAGGACGCGAGCCAACGTCACCGGGGGGAAATGTGTCACAATTGAGCGACTGTGGCAAATTGTGATTATTCCTCCTGGATTGAAAAAACGGCCACCTCACATGCAGATTCACTGAGAGCATGCTGGGAGAAAGTCCTTGAGGGGTTAGTGGTGGTAGGTAGGTAGGTAGGTAGGTAGGGTGGCAGCCCTAACTCCAAATCTATTTTGAATCTCAAGTTCAAAGACATCAGAGGGTGACTGTGCACTGGCACAGGAGAGCTCTCTCTGTGCTGCTCTCTCTGAGGGATGCTAATAATTAACCGTTTAACCATTAAATTATTATTATTATTATTATTTTAAAGAAAATTAAAAACAAAGTACTTAAAAAATACAACTCATGGGAGCGACATGCAACCACACATGCCTTTCATGGGAGTAATGACCAAGCGTATCACGATACAGAGGCCAGGATATGTATCACTGATTTTGAATAATGACCATGTCCTACACAGAATTTACTACAACAGCTGTTATTTATTAATCTGTATAATAGCAGTCACACAACACACACTTCAAATCCAGGCCCACAGAGATCTTAAAAGTAAAATAGAATATTCTGTTTCTAATCCCAGAATTATTAATAAATGCAAATATTTGCAGCATTTGCTGCAACGTGCATCAGCAAGGAGTACGTCACGATTTATTGCCGTAGCGATTTTTTGAGCACAGTCCTGTGTGAGGAGTTGGGAGTGAGAATGTTTGTTCTAGGAGAGCTTAAAACACAACTTGCTGGTTCTAACTTGCATGTTGCGTTTAAGCTCTTTATTTCATGCTATAGTTTTGTGGCTCTCACGACCGACTGCTGAACGGCACTCACAACAACGGAGAGCTACGTGACACGTGCCACTATACTGATGGGGCCTCGCCATTTAAATCAGCCAGGCAGACTCACAGAGTATGCCAGGCAGACACACAGCTGACAACCTTGCAGCTAAACTAGCGGGGGAGACTTTGGCACATGGCTGCATGTGTCAACGACAATGCACGCAACATCGAGTGTCGAGTCCGCAGTAGTCCGCAGACACGGAACATCTGAGTCTGGGACTGGCTAATGATGCGTTAACTAGAGTCGGCTATCTGTCAGAAAAAAACCCATCTAAATTAGCATCCCCTAATTTGCATTGCACATTCTTTTTTATGAGTCTTTTTTGAGGCTCCCAACACACACACACCAGGTGACAGATGGCAGTTTCCTCTAGCTACCACGCAGTGTGTTACATTATCTTTAAACTTATGATGTGTAATGAGCTATATTTGACTTTTCTCACCCGAACCTGCAGCAATGCCAAAAAAAGAAGATCTCCTATATTTGCACAGTGAGTTCCTACACGATTTTAGACCACCAGAGTCTGCAGAGTGCACTGCATTTACGGGTGAGAGGTCACAGTGCTGCGAGTCCCTTTCCATTCTCTGAAGGCACAGTAAAGGTTTGGCAGAGTAATTCCAGCTAGTAAAAAGGGGATGCTTTCACCATTAGATGCTGTTGTTCTTGTGCAATTCCTGGAGGGTCCATTGCTACCTTTAAGTGCCACGGCAGATTGTGAGAAAGGTGAAGTTCCACTCGAAAGGGAACTTCAGACTACTTCCACTTCTTTGAACACCCCAAATCCCTTTCCGCCTGACGGTCAATTGACTCCTCGTTTTCACTCACGTCACGCTGCTGTTGACGGAAAAGTGGCACAGTTTTAAAGCCTGATGCCTCGGACGGGTCCCTACTCGCTCGTGTTGTTCACCCGCTGCTACACCGAAAGTGTGCAGACGGCAGGAAAAGTGATGAATCCCTCCGTATCCAAATCCAACCTGTTCCCAGAAACAGCAGGGGGATGAATATATATCAGACGATTCATTAGCTGAATGTCAGCCACTAAGTGTGCATTGACCAGGCCTTGCCTTTCAACCAGTTCACTACATGAAAGGAGACCTTTACTAAAACTTGAGTCAGCCACACAATAATTTAATATACTACCATAATAGCTTTCTGTATCTTAATAGGGGATTTTCACTGAAACTTCATCTGTGAACCTTTGCCCTCTAGTAAAGAAAAAAATCTTTACTGTGGTAGAAACTTTCATTTTCTACTTTGAATATGAGTTTATGAACAGCCACCTTTTCATATTAGCTGATCCAGAAATCAGGGGGGAAAAGAACAGAAAATACATAACAACCGACATGTATTTTGCCTGTTGACGGTGTAAGCTCAAGATCTCCAGGAGCTTTCAATCCTATCACCTGGACAGCTATTTTTAAATCTATTACTTTCCTAAGTTATCACTTAACATGTACTTTAGTTAATTAAGACCTAATTGTAACGTGTAAATAGGTTGTTTAGAAACATATGTAGCCCCATCCAACCAAAAGCAATCAAATATGGAAACAGAAAGTCACAGTATAGCATCACAAGCTGTAAAATATATTTAAAACAATCTATCAAACTTACGGTGACTGCCAATGTGTTAATGACTTTGTTTTTATTTCTATCAGCATGCATGGAGAAATATGTGTTTCAGAGTTAGCAGTTTTCCTGCAGTAGTGGGAAATACCTATCACGATTCTCTCTTAAAAGATTATGTCTCGATCTAGAAAAGTCAATAATCGGAAATTTAAATGCATCGATAATTGTTTTATAGACCTCTGAATCGTGAGGTGCCTAGAGATTCCCATCCCTATTAGTTACTGAGTCCAATGTTATTGGCGTAACGCTTTGGAATTTGATGCGTACTGTGTTATTTTTGTGAAATGGTAATTCAAATAGTTCCTGATTTAACAGTCTGATTAAGTGTCAGGTCAGACGACCCTCTTTCACTCTTTAACCTACTTCTCATTCATGTAGTTTGATTAATTATTAATACAAACTGAGAATCTACAATTCCATGACAACTACGCTAACTCCATCTGTAGACGAAGATCATTTCATATGACTGAAAGGTCCAGAACAGCTACTAAATGGATCTTGAGGATTGTATGATCGACTGCTCTCATATCTGAAATACTCCTGCTAACATTAAACTCTGTCTTCTCAATGCAAACTTGAATACATTCTGAAGGACATTTGCTTTGTTGGCAGTGATTAGAACACAACTGCTCATATTGTAAAAAAAGAGTTCATCGAGGGAGCCTGTGAAAACTCCCCTCTTTTTCTTTTTCTTTTTTTTTGCAGAGCCCCATTCAGAAAACAAGATAAGAAGATGAAGGTGAAAATATTAATGTTACAGCAGTATCTTTATCTGTCATGCACAGAGCATTTCACTGCAAACACTGAAATTTTCCAGCTAAATCCCCATGGCCATTTTGTGCAGCAGAAAGATATGACCCCGGCATACTGAAAGAAAGGCCAGAATTCTGTTTTTAATACTTAATTTTGAAGTCACTGCTGGTAAGTGATCTTCGCGCTCACTGCATACTAATTTGCACAGACGTTGTCCTTGAGAACCATGTGATTAATAATGGATACAGTGTGACGATATGCCAATAGCCGGGGCGAGCTGTAGGGCGCTGAACTGCAACGCTGGGTTTGAAAATGTGCCTCCTTCCATTCCAACATTTCAAATGCACTGTGTTTAAATTAACAGAGACAATTAAGAGTTAAATTTTGCTACGTTAAATTGATCCTCTCTTGTGGTTTTGCAGGGAAGCAGGAAATCAGTGAAATCTGATCATGTAGTCGGAGCCTGGCCTATAGCTACACATCTGCATCTTAACTGCCTACTGCATTTCTGAAACTGCTTTCTACCTAAGTATATGCATGACATCCACATGAAAATACAAAGTATAAAAATACAAAAATATCCTCTATAAATGTATGACGGTCTCCTGATTGCTTGAGGTATTATGCTGGCAAATTTTCAGCAAGAAAACACAGCGGATTAACACCACAGTAGATTTTGAGTGTCAAAGCTCAGCACAAAGGAGTTCTCATGTTATTGTCATCCTTTTATAATAAAATTCATGAAACGAAACAGCTGTCAAATTAGTATCCAAGATAAGAAATCCAGTCGAAAAACCCTTGTTTTCTCTGCGAATCTATCAGTAGTGCATGTTTTAAACTGATATTACATGGCCCCGCTCTCAATATAGATACATGCAGAAAGAAGTCTGCTGACAGTAACGTCTGCATCATCCCGTCTTTAGATGCATCTTCATTGTTTGATGAAAAGACTGACATTTTATTTTACCCCGACTGTGATCAGAGACATGCTGAGCCTGCTGACCAATGTTATGTTAACATGTAAATATTGCATACTGTGCACACCACATGTAGAACAAACACATTAGCCAGTTGTAGACTAATTTGCTAGGGGCCATTTCTACATCTCTTCAACAAAGAAAGCAAATAAGTTAAATATCCATAATTAAACAAAACTGGAACATGTTCTTAAAATCTAGCAGATAAGATACTGTATCTGGGCCAAAGAAGACACTGGAGTACTCTTGTTAACCAACATTGTGGTGCTGGTGGAGACACAGTGCACATTAAAATGTTAGTTGCTTAATAGACTTAGCGTGTTAAATGAATACAAGCGGTCCAGTGCCTTCTTTGACTTCAATCCTTTGTGAAATGACCGGGGGAGATCCTCTCATCTGCTACACTTTTGTGGTGTGTGTGTAGCGCAGAAGATCCCCCTTCATATTGTTTTCAGATCTCATCCCGTTCTGTCATTAAAAGTAGACTTGAGAGTTTTCTGTGTGAACTACTTTCAAAAATGGATGGACAGATGGGGCTTTATTGTAATTCTAAAAAAAGATCTCAAGGGGAAATGGTGGATGAAGAAATCTCTGAATCGCTGAATTACAAAAGGGTACATTTATTGGCACTTAGCTGGTTACTATATGCAGTACACTGTAGTGAAATGCACCATTTGCTCTAATGGTTGTGAAGTCTTAATTCTCTATCTCCTGGAAATAGAAATGTTTACTATTCTTGCCCTGTTTAATAGGAAACTGCAGACGCATTATTTTTGCAATCACGCTAGAAATTCAAAACGTGACATAGATGTTTTTTTTTACAGACAGAAACTGAGCCTCTACTGCAGCACCTTCCAGGACTGTAATGGTCCTGGTAACCATTGGAAACAGTCTACTACGCAGAGGACAAAGGCAAATTTGAAGGATGGGACCTGCCAATGATTCCCCCTTGTGTGCAGGCACAAGACTCACGGGCCATGTTGATTTACTGACAAAAACAAGGTCCCCTTCCGTGTGAGTCAATGCTGGTGTGAAACACTGCTCAAACAGGATAGTTTACCGGTGCTCATCTCTCAAAGGTAATGGGTTGGAAAATCTGAATGTCTTTAAAAAGCAACAGGGACTACAAGGCCGTTATACACTTCTTATCTCACACTGACACTGCCATCGCGGCTTCGACAGGCTGACATGAAGGGTCACTAGCTTATTACTTTCTCATAAGTGGTGCAAACCAAATGAAAGGAAAGCTATCTTCATTTAGTGATAGTTAACCTGCACATGGCAGATTGATTCAATGTCAGTCCCAACCATCGCTCCGATCATAATCATTTCAGGCATTTACAGGATGCAGGAGTGCGAGTCTTTGCCGTAGCGGTGGGTGACAGCTCAGCACTTCATGTTGAACCTTTACGTCTTTATGAGTTCAGGGTCAAAATAAACCTCATTCCAATACGCGATCATTCTCCAGCAAATTATCTATTAAAAGGTGTTGAGAATATATCTGTGCACCGCGAGAACATGTGGTCAATCGTCGCCGTACAAGACTTACCTCGCTAAGCCGGCTTATACTTTAGCTCATAGCACTTCTAAGCTCCTTAACGAGTAAGCTCAAACTGAGCTAATTATTCATGGACAGCCTCCGTCTCAGGGAACACAGCCAGGGATGAGTACCTAAAATCATGAATTTTGTACTGTAACATATGGAAACCGTTTAATTACCTATTTTAAAAAAAACCATGCAGGAACATCTCTCCCTGCTTTTATACACTATAAAAGTAACAATGCTGTCTTCTACGCTTATTATTCTGAAAGGTAGTCTTACATCAGGCTTTTGTCATCCACAATCCTTTGCTTCTGGCTTGGCTACGATATCTTGATATTTTAAATTAAAACTGTAAGTCAGCTGGGGCTGTAATTTCTCTCATGTTTTCTAACTCAGTGCAAGCTTTTGTCTCCGAAGATTTAAGAGCTGACTCATACTGTTAATTGTTATTCATCTTTATATGGCTTTCCCATGTGCCTTTGTCATTTTAATGTCGCTACTTCAAAGTCAAAAGTCTCTTTCATGGTGCTTTTCCGTTATGTTGTTCACTGTCATCAGGAATGGGAACGTTTTTTTATCGTCAGATCGGAGGAAGGAACTGGACTTCAAGATTTAAAACTAATTATCCATCTCCTGACAACTACTATTAAATTAGCAGCCCACGGTAAATACTGGGTAATTAGTAGTCCACTATAAAGAAGAAGAAAGAAGCACTGTATAGAGCCGTCTTCCTCAAAGTTAGGGTCGGGAGCCAAAATGGGTCACAGATCCATTTTATTTGGGTCACCAATTCGACAGAGTAAAATGCATAACACTGCTATGATATGATATTAATGCTAATTAAAATAGAAGAGTGGTCTTTTTTTGGTACGCTGGTCTGTTCAGCTCAGATTCTGCGTGGAGGACCGTGATGTACTTTCATGAAGAAATTACATTTCAGTTTATGAATGTAGATATCATGGCAATTCATGATGTATTTTTATAAGTTTGTATCCCAGGGAGACACCAAATTTCTCTTTTGGGTCTCGAGCTGACAAAGTTTGGGAACCCCTGGTATAGAGTGTTTCCGTTATATACTATAATATTTGGCCCGCACTGCAATTATTGCCGCCGCTGCTTTAGAATTTTATGAAATGTCAGGAAGTCGCAATTACACGACTCAAACAGTCGCCGGGCCTCCACATCACTCCCCGCCGCGAGGACACGGACCTTCAGTTAACACATGTATCAATTTCAGCCAGCGCAAACCCGGGCCAGTGCCGGGGGTCACTGCGGGCTGGTGACCAGCGACAACAGTGGGTCTAACCTGTGTAACGGCAACAACAGAACGTTTGCTGATCTGGCGGGGAGTTGGGCGGTCCAAGATCAGAAAACTCTTTCCCCCTAACCCGATCCTAGAGGAAACACTGGTGTATATAGGCCTATCTGTGAATATAGCTCATGCAAAACATAAAGTCACAAGAAAATGAATCAAAATTGTGTGCATCTCCTGAAATTCATTTGCATCTGAGATCCCAAAATAACAGACACATTTTAATTTCATACCATTAGCAGAGATTGCATTTGCATCCTAAATCCTGCTTGATTTTTTCTTGTTTCTTTTTCTGGCACGTCTACATTGATTTTCTTATGTATGTAAATTGCTTGCTGAGGCACTTCATCACCGCGCTGACAACTTTATAACTTCATTCTGGATATCAGCATATTACCTAAAGACTAATTTATGACAGACAATTGGATCACCTGTGAGGATCACTGTTGCGCAAAGTAAACATAATTGTCCATGTAAGATTCTACAGTAATCTGATCCAACATGATTAACAGGGAGTCCCTAACAATGACAAACTCCCAGTCAAACATATTACTGTGAAAATAATTATGGATTTCAATAACAGTCGGACAGGCTTTTGTATGAGAACCGTAATGAACTTCAATTCTTCTTGCATGGTGAGAAAATGGTGAAAATTGTGGATTAGCCGCTTTTCATAAACGATGATTAAATTAAGAAGCAACCTGGTACCAGTTTTATGAGTAGATGCAATGCTAAATGATGATGCTATCAGTCAAATTAAATGTAAATGGTATGCAGAATGCTGAAGAGAAAAAACAACTTTCTATGTAGAATATCTGTGTATCAAAACAGGGCGTACATAATGTGAAATGCTACAGTCAACCCCTGAAAGCAACTGAAGGTAATGATGTATGAACGGACTTAAATGATGCATGACTCAAAGGAAAACTATTTTCAAACACGATATTGAAACTTTTAGATCATCAGGACGTGCATATGTACATGTGCATCACGGAGGATGCATTGTAGGTCAAAGTTTTCACTTATCCAGTGAAACAGCTCAACATCTACTACATGCACTGGCACAACATTTGGTGCAGACACTTATGGCTCCCAGATGTTAAATCCTATTGACTTTGGTGATCCCCTGACCTTTCTTCTACTGCCACTGTTTTTTTGGGGGGGAAATGTCTCAACAACTTTGGATGGATTCCAGTGACATTTGGTACACACATCCATGGTCCAGAGAGGCTGAATCATAATAACTTTGGTGACAGTGGTAAACATTATAACTGCGTCACATCGGCGTTAACAGTTAGCTCAAAGCACCGCTGTGCCTCAGTGCAGCGTCAGAGAGTCACAGACATGACTGTACTGGTTTTGTACACACACACCTGCCCTCAGATTATGACCAGGCAAGCATATATGCTGTCATTCAAAAATGACAAAGAAGACATATGTGTATGAAACTATAACTTAATATAAATTAGAGCTGGGTAATAATTCAATATGATCATGTATCATCTTTCAATAGAAATTGTCTAAATTAACAAGCACATACTAACTCAAATTTCCTACACTGGATACTCCAGTGTCATTAAATCAAACTATTGTCTTAATCTGATGACTCTGTATTTATGTGCATGCATGTAAACATAGTCAGTGTATAGCTGTAAAGTTATATATAATTTTTGTTTTAAAAAGTTCATGTTCATTTTGCATGAATGTTCTTAATTAAATTACAACATACTAGGTACTTTTCATTTGTCAAGTATTTAATTCACACAAGAGTATACAAAAATATGCTTTTTTTATGTGGTTATTTCATATAGACTATTTATGTATTACATGACCAGAAAACATACTATATTGTGATATATATGGTTATCGAGATATGAAAAGACCTATATTGGGATAGAAGATTTTGGCCAAATCGCGCAGCCCTAATATAAATTGTATAAAAATAACACAACCCAGTATTGCCAAGCCACAACCTTTAAATTCTCATTGTAGTCTCAGACTAGCATGCTATAATTAACAACATCTGGTGCACCGCCAAAACTTCCCAGGAGGAGCTCTGCTGCACACGTGTACGTAAGTAGGACGAGGACGTCGCATACCGAACCAAACGTCCTGTACCGCACGGTTCGGGGTGAATACATGTATTACTAAATACACGAGGCTGTAATGTACTCCATATTCTAGATAGAAACATTCCTTTAACTTGTAATAACTATCAAATAATGTCAACGAACAGCATGATCACAATGTAAACTAACTCCTGGAGTAATTACAGTTACGTTCTTTTTTTTTCTCAGTTAGATGAAAATGACTTCCCAAAGCCATTCAATCTTTTATTTTTGCACTGTAATACTGTAAAGGACATCAACTAGGCTGAGGACATCATTACGACAGCTACTGCTCTGTCCTGTTTATGTTTGTATCAGGTGAAGTACATAGTCATAGGCCAGTGGCCACACAAAAAGTATTTCACCGGGAGCCAAATCATTTGAAGTCTATTCAGTGTGCCTGGACCAGAATGATAAAGCTGTAGGCTCATCAGCCATGTGTTAGGCCGCCGATTAAAGCTGGAGCCATGCTGAGAGAAATGCTACCCCTCAAGTCAAACACGGAGGTGCATCTGCTTTGGGTAAGGCCTGTTTTACATCCTCAAGTCTCATTATTACATATCTAATTGAAAGGGACAGTCGATTTAAAGTTGCACTGTTTGCCAACACATAGCCTGCTCTGAAAGGCACTACAGTGCCTTTCTAAAATCAGCTTCCATCAACATATTATTTAACAAACATTCATGATTTTCTGTCAAAGGTTCAGATGAATCACAGCGAATCAGAGCACGTTGCTCGAAATGCCTTTCCTTCCATATTTTCTCTGATAAGAGTTTCATTTTCCAGCAGCTTTAAAGGTTATTTTTTACGGTAAATTACACTGGAGAACGATGTGATATGTAACAGTCTCTCTGCTGGATTCAAACACAACATATCAAAATTACATGGCACACACTTTATCCAGCTGAACCACCAGGACGCCACAAACACCTAACAGGTTTCGGGGATGTTTGCTGCCATGGCAACGCAGCAAATAACACTGATGTGTCTTATCAGCAAGCCTACAAAGGAAAGCAAACCAAAGGAGCTTGAGCCACAATGCCACACGAGTGAAATTAAACTAAGTCCATTTTCAATAGACTCAAAAGTCTCAGGAAGGAAATATACTCAAAGCTCTTTCAATCCACATTATTCCACTAAAGCTGCATTTCTTTTTTCTTTTTTTTTGCAGCAAGTGAAAAAGTATTGAGGCAAAATAACTATTTCTTTCCCGGAGATATTGCCGGTGAATTTGGTCTCTGTGCATTTCACAAAGCTTTAGCAGACACATGTTAACATTAGCATTTTAATCCTAATCATTTCTTTAAATGTATGATTTGAAATTTAATTTTCTTGCGGCTACGTGTAATGATCACAGGGGATATAATTGAAGACCGTAAAAATGCACAACGGATTTCACTGTCTAATACGATGAAGTCTCTTCCCCAAAGCTACACATCTGACAGCCAGCTGCCAAGTGTCTCGTTTGCTCAGCTGTCTAATCTAAAAATGAAATGTAAAAATTCAAAGACTTTCTCAGCTATAAAGACCAGGAGTGTAACGGTGCACAGAAGTCACAGTTCGGTATGTACCTTGGTTTTAGGGTCACGGCTCGGTAGGTTTCAGTACAGCAGAGAAAACAGAAGAAAACCAGAACAAAACATTTTTGTAAAATTCAACAGTGGCTCATTGGCTATAAATCTTACTGTAACTGTTAAAGACAGTGAAATACTGGCATACTGTTAATAAGAAACAATAAATAACACAAATGTCAGTAACTGAGACTAGTAAATCCTCTGAAAAGCAGCAAGCATTTTGGCTTCTTCTGATCATGTTCTTGTTTGTGAATTTTCTCTGTTGCCATCAGGGCGTCGTTATTCTTTACCTGCCTGTAAGACTAACCGCCATTTCAGATAATTTATCCCCTCTGCAATACGACGTTTAAACACAAACATATAGTCACACACATTATTTATTTATTCATTGGCCTTGGTGTATTGGTCTGTTTGCATGTTGTTGTATGTTACTGTGGTTTTGTATAAGCTGCTCATAACTAATTGCTCCTAGTGGGATTAATAAAGCGATTTCAATTGAATAGAATGTGAATTGAGTAATGCTCCATCGTAACACTCTGACCTGTATACTCTCATATATAGAGTACAAATGAGCGTATCTATAATTAACTAAGGGTGTTTTCACACTTGGTCCCTTTCGGCCCTCGAGCATTTTTTGCGCATATGTGAAGACTCCAAAAGAAGTCAGACCCGTCTGAAACTACCCGTGCACAGACCTCCTCCGGAGGTGGTCTGGGTGAACCTGTGCATGGTGAACACAAAGCGCTCCAGGTTCGCTTTGCCCTTT
>JAOVVB010254660.1:0-19860 GCA_028570985.1 Heterobranchus longifilis
TTATGCACTGTATCACCAAAACAAATTCCTTGTATACTTGGCAATAAAAACAATTCTGATTCTGATTCTGATTCTGAGTTGGTTGTTTGATCTGAGTATGTTTACTTTAGACCAGACATCCAATCTATGGTTTAGAACATAGGTTTAGAATCACGTGTGTCATCTGCCCTCTTGTGGTCACAAGGAAGAACTACACTGGCCAACATTAAATTGATTGAAACACTGTGGCGTATTTAGCAGAATATTATGTATACTTGTCGCCAAACAATATAAATGCACGATGTAATGCATTCCCATGAACAGGCCTGCAACAAATCTCACCTTCCTTAATAACTTGATTGTGTGTTTAGAACATAGACTAGATAGAAAAAAGATTTTTATTTTTTTACAGTCTATGGTTTAGAATCACGAGTGTTTGTCGCCCTCTAGCGGTCACAATGAGGAACTACAGCAGTAAACGTCGTCACGTCAACGCAGAAATAATACAACAAAAGCACTTCCTGCAAATACTCGAAATAAAGTAACCAACGAAATGACGCTGTCAAATTATTTTTTATGCCTTAATGGAGTAAGTGTCCATTATTATCATTACCATTATTCAAACAGGAGTACCAGCTAAAACATAAAAGCTCAAGCTGCAGTTGTGGTTACTTTCCTTCCTGGCACAAGTTGGCCAAACTGGCCAAACACAATGACAATAAAGCTGCATACCAGTTCCAAGAAGCATTTTACATTTTAAAAAAAATAGACAGAATTTAGTTTATTTTTTTATTTTCTATAAAAGAGATGAGTTTATTCAATGATCATAACAGACTGAATCAGAGACCTCGATAGACCACTCACATACCAAACAATAAATCGAGGAAAATGTTTGAACAAAACCCCCAAAACAGAACAAATGTAACACAAAATAAAATACCTGAATAAAGCAAACTCTGGGCTGAGCTGCAGGTCAGCACATTCTCTGTAGAACTCATGGCACATTATGTCCAACAGTTATTGTGAAAAGGAAAAAAAGGCTAAAAAGGAATGAAGGTTTTTTTTTTTACCCTTTCAAAACCAGTCTAATAATAAAAATTCTATATTCATATATGGTGGACTTCATAGAAATTAAAAAGGTGACTTAAGCACAGAAACAAGTTCTCCTGAAGGACTGTTTATCTGTTTATTCTCCTCATCAATAGAATGCTTATCTACATCGGGGAACATGCCTCCTGCACCACACACTTTATTTAAAAAAAAATAACAAAAACAAAACACACATACAATCACACAGCCGTCCAAATTTACACAGTCACACTCACAGACCAGACTCAAACGCTAGTGTGGCAATGCTGAAACATATCTACCTAAAATCTGCTGATTGAACAAAATGAGAAAGTAGTTGTCAGATGTGTACACTCATAGAAGTCCAGCTAAAACTAAATTTAAAACCCGAATATTGACAACGGGTAAAATATAAAACGCTGTCTTTTCCTTTTTTTTTTTTGTTATTATTATTATTTTTTTACACAAACTCTTTCAAAAATCTCCCTCCCCGTTCAAATATTACACCACCCAATCCTGACCTGCCCCCTTTCTAAACCCCCTCGAAGTGTAATATAAGCCAACGAGAATTGCAATACAATACAGGCACTGGAGAAAAAACACCATAAGAGACGAAGTGAAGAGGACGAGATGCATTCCGATTTTCAACCCATCCCCGGTCCAAACAATGTCTCCAAGAACAGAATTATAACTCACATCCACTATTATCGAACAAGAACAAAGATATAAATCAAAACTGTTTTTTCAGAGTTTCTTAACTTTTGTTTGTCTTTTTATTTTGTACTGTTGACAAGTGTGCCCTCAGTGAATTAGAACACGATTTGATGTAAAAACTGGGAGCTCCTTTCAGTCCCTTTACCTATTTTTTTTTTTTTTTTTTTTTACTAAACCTGATTCAAGTAACAGCTACAGAAAGATGTTTGTTTTATTCTCCTGATTGTCCCCTTCCTGTCTCGAGCACTCTGCATGTTGACATTTGATCAAAACACACAGAGGGGACAGCGAGGGGCTCCTCATCTTCTCATTTCTCAACTCATCCAGTAGTGTGACTGTTGCAAACAGGCCAATGATATTAACATTATGTCTCAAAGTGTAATACAAAGAATGGTGCGACACTTGTAGTGAAATCATATTCCAACTAAAGCTCAGAAACGGCCGGACCTTTCCCCTCTTAAATGAAAAATACAAGGCAGGATGAAAACTTCAACTGATTCCGTCGTTGATAAATACTTGTTGGAACTATGATAATGCATATATTCAGGGATTTTTTTTTGTCACTAGCTACCTACCATGTAATTTAGCATAAAAGATAATGGGTTGTTTGGCATAGACAGAGGTGGCGGAGTGTGATGTATGAAGATTCAAAGAACTAAAGAGGAAAAAAAAAAAAGAAAGATCCAAAATAAACAGTTATTGTAGTATAAGAAAATACTCCTTTACAGTAGATACTAGATGATGAAAAAAGGTCTGCACTGCTCCTACTCCTGGTTGTAAATGTTATTGGTTTGTCCATGTGTGCAGGCCACAGACCACAATGGTCTGTTTAGGAAAGAGGTGTAAGGCAAACTGTACCTTCTCTGCTGAGAAATATACATGATTTACAGTATGGAAGTTGTTGCCCCCCCCTCCCCCCCAACCATTTCATTTGTTCACTTACAACAATCAAAACAAAACAGAACATAAAGGACCAGTCTTCTTTACCACCTCAGACATCTGGCAGTTTCAAAACACCTCTGCACAGTCTGTCAGTACATTATCAGAGCATTTTCATAGTTATTGGGATGTCTTTACTCTTGCGATTTATCGTTGCGCCCACGCACACTGTAAGAAGCAAGTGACAAAGGCAACTGTGCCAACAGGGTTCCTCTTTCTCCTGTTATGTGATATCAGGCAGGCAATGCCAAATTCCCAGGAAATGACATCCAAAACAACGAGACGATCGCCGTGTGTTCAGTGCACAGGGGGCAAAGCGAGCTGCGAGAGCCCGTCCAGCGTTTGTCTCCGAGGGCCCGTCACATCTACATACAGTCCGTGTCCCTCTGCGGTGCGTGGTCGCCAAATCTCTCTTCAGAGGAAGTTTACATTATCGAAGTTATTTTCTTTCTTTTTTTTTTTTTTTTTGTTTTTTTTGCAGTTGCGTTTCAGTTGCTCCTCTCCTCAAAACAGGTTCTCCTCAAAGATAGCCATTAAGTCACTTTGGAAATTCATGTCAATAGTTGCCGCCATCTGGAGGGAGAAAAAAAGAACAGCTCAGCATTTCATTTACATTCATTACTCCGGAGAGTGCATCCTTCGAAAATTTCTCCTACAGCTGCAAATGTAAACAAAATTACAATTTGTTACGGCTTCTGTTTGAGTTCAAATTGAGCTCTTAAAGGAATAATTCACCCCCAAAATGATCATTTGTATATCTATTAGGATTATACTGCACGAGTTGTGTGAGAGTTTGTAAATTCAAGGTAACGCAGGGTGAGTAATTGATAAGAATTAAGTGTTCTATGGTACATATCTTTGACAATTCACTTTTTTTGTATTACATGTTACAATTAGCATCATATTTCATCTAGCTTACCGAGTGAACAGTGCCTGGATAAAGCCTTACTTCGGACTATAAGTCCCGTCGCCAGGGGCAACAACGACAACAACCTCCGAGCTATCAACCTACATGCTGAAAATGGCAAGTTTTCAAGAAGATTTGGATCATGCAATAAGGCTGGCCCGCTCTGTTCTTTGGGTGAATGATTGGAAAGATCTACAAAGAATATGTTTACAACATTCTCGTGTAGGAGTTCCACCGAAACGGTTTCCCGTTTTGCAGAAGCACCGTCGCTGTGTCCGGGGCGTGGCGCCGCCCAGGACGACTGTGATTAATTTAAAGAAATACAAACAGGCCAGGCAGGTTTTTTTTTCCTATCCAGGAGTGAAAGTGCACTAGATCCAGACCTTACTCCAGTGTGGAGATAGGTCTGACTACGTGAGACTACACCAAACTCCATAAAACTAAAGAGAGCTCAAGACAATTATCTCACCGCTTCTCGCCTCCTCCTCTCCTGCTCTCGGCGGCGTGCTAGCTCCCTCTGTTGGTCGAGTGGGTTCTGTGCGGCGGGCTGAGGTGGTGTGGGGGGTTGAGGTGGCTGCTGAATGGCAGCTGGCGGGGGCTCCTGCTGCTGCTGCGGCTGCTGCTGCTGCTGCTGCTGCTGCTGCTGTTGTTGTTGTTGTTGTTGTTGCTGTTGCTGTTGCTGCTGCTGCTGTTGCGAAGGAGCTTGAACGTGTTGCTGCTCCAGACGCCTGCGTGGCTCCTCGTGCACCCTTCTGCTCGGCTCCATGATGTCCTCTTCATCTCGACCTCTGGAAAACATTCAGGCCAATAATTCACACCGGGGGAAATCAACTACTTTTCACATTGCTGTAGGGGGTTCACATCTGGTTTCATCCTAGATGTGTCACAAGAAAAATGGCTGAGCTAAATATAAAACTACAAGGCCAGAAAAACAAGAGATACAACATGGACAAGGATCTGTAGAGAGGTGTTTTAGCTCAAGGAAACAGCTCGCTGGTTTTTAAACTTGGGGAGTGTTAGAGGCAAAAGATCGAACACTGGTGAGCAGAGCTTTCCTTGGAAGTAGGTCTCATTATTGTTTAATGGACCATTAGTCTGGCGGGCTTACCAAACAATGCCGGGATAAAGCCTTACTCCCTGTCCGCACAGGAAGTCCGTGTCCGTGTTCTCATCCCCAAAGACAACAAACAACCTCTGAACTATCAACCTACATGCTGAAAATACAAGTTTGGAAGATTTGGATCGTGTAATAAGGCTGGCCTGCTCTGTTCTTCCAGTTAATGATTGTAAAGATCTACAAAAAAATATTTTTTCACTAGGAGTGAAAGTGCATTCAATCCAGTCTTTTTTCCCAGCAGCACTGTGGAGAGAAGTCTGGCTACACTATAGTAAAAGTCTATGGTGTGTCAGTTATCGGCAATGGCCTTGTCAGTTTCAGAGGAGGCAGGGTATTAAGGGCATTATTATTAAAACTGCTCTGTAAACATGTAATGAGTAGATGCCCATATGTACTCTCTGATGCCAGTAGTTGAGGACTGACATTGCGGCATGCGTATAATTGATTATAATGTTATATATATTATAATGTTGATATCTGAAACAACCTTTCCTACAGTTATGCTCGATTCTCAGTGGCTGTGGTGGTCCTAATATATGGCCACTAGAGGGCAGAATACATCACATCATAGAACAGGGTTTCTCCTGTCTTATGTATCATCAGGCAGCCCAGCCAAATACATTTGTAACCTCAGTGCATTTTTGTCTTTAAGTTATTACTGGGGCTGTGTTTTAAATGTTGACATCTGTACATTATTGATGCTGTCCAGCTGCCATGCAAGGCAAGCTTTGTGGAGCAAATATACAACAAATTAAAGACAGTGTGTATGTGACATGTATCTCCTCAAAACACTATAGTCCCTCGAGGTAAACATTGCAGCCCTCTACATATTTTGTGTTCAGCCTTCTTCTGGACAACCTTACCGTAGTTTGTCCTGCTCTCTGCGTAGTCTGTCTTTTTCCGCCTGCTCGGCCTGGGCCTTCAGGGCTTTCTCCCTCTCCTCTTTCTCCCGGGCAGCTCGGCGAAATTGCTCAAAACTGTCACTTGATGACTTCACTGCAGATAAGGGCGTAGATGTGGACTTTTGTGCCAGGCTGGCCCACGAGCCCATATTTTTCAGTTTCACATCCTGAGAAAACACGCACAGAAACAGGAAGAGCCACATTAATTATCAATCATGGTCAAATCTTGCAGGTTGCAATACCATAAGGTTCATAAATTAAGAACTCAAAGAGGTGTATGGGATAATTAAAAAAAAAAAGTTACTTTCACACCCACCTGTACCTTTTTGGGGGCAATGGGCGCCTTGGACTCCTGCTTGAACTTCTCCTTTTCTTGCAGAGAGGCGGGCGGTCCGCTGGACTCGGAGGAGCGGATGACAGGTCGCGAGCTGTCCATGGACTTCACATCTGCTCAACACAAGCACACGTGCGCACACACACACAAGCATAGTCTCAATATCTTATGTAGCATCTTCTTCTTGTGCATTTTAAACACAGAGAGCCAGAGGAGAAACAAGAAGTCTTGGTACTCACTCTGTTGGCCGTGGCCTGGCTGAGAAGGCTTGTTATCAGGATGTTTGTGATGGTCTGGTCTTATTGCAGGGTTAAATGGCTCTCCTCTCATCACTGGTGATGGAGGAAGTTTCTCCTCCTTTACACCACCATGGCTCCCAGGGGCCCTCTGCTGCATGACAACAAACAGAGTCAAAGTCAGACACAGGCATGTGGAGACATTAACAGTAGCCCTGCACTAGGCATGGGACGACATGAAAATGTCATGTCACGATTATCCTGGCCAAAATAATTGCGATTCACAATATTATCCCGATAATCAACGAAGTATGCTTAAAACTCTTAAAATGGCACTAAAACACACTGGAGTCACTTTACCTTACATTATGCTTTGCAGGGAGTTTTTTTTTCTTGAAACACTACGACTTTTTTATCATACAACTTTGAGTTTTCTTTCACAAAACATTACAACTTTTTTTATGAAACATATTTTGATTGCATCACAGATAGGACACTGTAGAAACTGCAGCCAATTTGTGAGGATATTCACGATGATCCCGATAATGGAAATTCACCACAATCAACTGTGTTTTTTAAAAAATTTTATCACGATCCACGATAAAATCGATTATTGTCCCATCCCTAACCTGCACTAAACAGTTTCTCACCTTTTTGGGCTGCATGTTGTGAGGTGGGGACTGATGAGACACAGGTGGATACTGGGGAAGTTGTGGGGAATGCATCATGAGAGGGGATGGGTTGTCCCTCATGTGACCTGTCAACAGAAGGGAGTGCCGTTAAAACTTCAGCCAGCGTAATTTGCACAGCAACAGTTTCTGCTTCTACAACCAGTTTTGTCTCATCTTCTCAGACTCACCTGCGTTGTAAGGGTCAGCCTTGACCGGGCGAGGGGAGGGCTGCTCTTGCTGCTGCTGGATGATCTGCTGTGCTTTGTTGGTAGGCATGGATACCTTGTGTTGTGATCCCTGGGGCTGACCAGCTAGTCCGGGACCCTGCTGGTAGTTCAGCTGTTGCTGTTGTGGCTGCTGTTGCTGCGGCTGACTGTGCTGCATGTGGCGGGCCTGGTGTAGAGGCATCTGTGGGGGCGGGGCCTGATGCAACGGGGCTGGCTGAGCCTGGGACTGAATAGGGAGCCGGGGAGGAGGCAGCGTGGTCTGAGAGGAGAGTTGAGATTGTCCCTGGACAGACTGCAGGAGAGAGATCTGTCCTGGTTGTGGTTGTTGTTGCTGTTGCTGCTGTTGTTGTTGTTGTTGTTGTTGTTGTTGTTGCTGCTGCTGACGAGCCTGCGCCTGGAGCGACTGCATGGACTGCTGGGGCTGACGGGCTTGCTGGAACTGCTGCAGGTATAATTGTACTTGGTTCAAAGGCGTAGTAGAGCCTGGCTCTTCATCATCCTCCAGCAGCATCTGGGGAGGCTGGGAAGACAGTAAGCCCTGGGGTGTGAGCGTTGGAGGGGACATGGACCGCTGATGCAGGGGCTGCGGAGGGTGGAGGATCTGAGAGGGAAGCTGGTGCTGTGGTGGTGGCGCTGACTGGGGCTGGAGCTGCTGCAGTTGTTGCTGCTGCTGCTGCTGCTGCTGCTGCTGCTGCTGCTGCTGCAGGGTTGGCTGCTGCTGCTGCAGGGTTGGCTGCTGCTGAGGAGGTGCTGGTTGCTGCTGAGGGGGTTTGGGATGAAGAGGCGCTGCCTTGTGACTGGGTCGGGAAGGCTGCTGAGGCATGGAAATGTGCAAGGCTAGGGTTGCACAGTTCCAGGAAAAGAAAAGGAAACATTAACATATAGAATTAATACAAATGTGTTGTCACAATCGTCCTCCAGAAGATCAATTTTGTTATCGTTTAGTTTAACAAAAATAAAACCACAGTTCAATTTGCAAAATGTGTACATGAATTTTACAGGTATTTTGTGGGAACTGATAAAAACAGGAATTTATGAAAATGCTCCCCACTGTAAGGTGCAATCTGACAATGAGTATAAGCCAACGGTGTACTACAGATACAGCTGCAGGAGATATCAGTTCTTATTTACATATTTTCTGAACAGCAGAAAATGGTGAGTGAAAATCTAAAATAATAATTAATAAAAATAAAAAAAAGGAATGGCTGTGCTCATCACAGCAGTCCTATTAATTGTTTAATGATGCATCTAATAAATTTTGAGTTTATTCAAGGAATGAGGTGGGATTTGTGTTCTTCTGAGAGCAAAGCATGATGTCAGATTAATGGAATCTGTAGGTTATTGTAGATTCTCCATCTACTTGTAAAAGCAAAGTTGTCGGTTGGAGTAAGATCAAAGTAACCTGACAGTATGTTACCTGTGGTTTATGATCATTTCACTCTTAAGTGTTCCATTTAATATTTATTTCACCAAATTGCCAATTTTAAAAACAGAATGGGGCCTGGTTGCTTTTGTAAGAGCCATTATTCTTGGAGGGATTGCAGCCTTACCTGGAGATGTGAGGACGGGATGCTGGTTGAGGAAGGGGTGGGTCTCAGGGGACACCGGCCCAGCAGAATGAGCGTTGAGGTGTGGAGCTGCGGGTGAGGATGAGTTGCCTGTGTGGTGGGACAGGTGCATGAGAGGCTGGCCGAAAGCCGGCAGGGACTCAAAGCTAGTCTCCAGTAACTGGGAAGACTCCAGAGCAGCTACAGGGGGAGCGATGAAGCCTGCAGGAGACGGCTGATGCTGCTGCTTTATCTGACTGCTGGACTGAAGGCCTGCAATCTGCGAATGAAGCCCCGTCGGAGCGGGGCCACTCTGAATGTGTACGTGAGGATGCGTCTTCTTCCCCTCCTTTACAGACTGGCCCTTCTTCTTCTGATGCTTTATTATTCCTGAAAAAATAAAATTAAAATAAAGATTAAGCACTTAATTTTGCGTTTTTTTGGATTATGGGCATTTGAATTGTCATGCAGATTTGCAGTATGTCACCTGTCCCCTCAGCTTCGCTGTCTGTGCTGGAGCCGCTGCTCTCTGAGGAGGATCCAGTCTTTTTGGAGGTAGCCATGGACTCCACAGGCTTCTCAACTGCAAAGCAACAACTCTGCGTTAATGTATTTCCAATAAAGCATCAAATGCAAAATTACTAGTAGATAAACTAGAGAATCGTACACTCTGTTTACACAGAGAGCGACCAACTCCCCTTGCTGGTTTCCTAAACTCCTTTTCACACATGCACTGAACTTATCAAGACATTACCCGAAGGACCTGTGTGTGAGAACGCAAATGTCTGAATCATTAAAGAGACTTTACCCTGCCGGCTCCCTAGTAAAAAGAGTTGTTCTGATATGGATACCAGTATCGGAAATGCCTCCGATACTTCCTAAAATGCTGGTATCTGTGAATCTATGCACCAATCTGATAACACGTAATTTAGCCGAGAAAAAAATCAACTTTAAAGCAGTTTATTTGTGTTCTTTTTACATTATGACTGACTGTCAAACTAGATCATAAAAAAATCTATGGCATTCATTCCCTGTATGTAGAACCTGAGCCAGGCCTTATAACACTGATAGCAATCATATCATATCCATACTGGGTTACAGCTGTTAAATAATAATAATAATAATATTAAATGTATTTGTTTTTTATTAATGCACTGGTATTTAATCGCTACTTGGTATTGGCCAATACGCAAGTTCAGGTATCGTTATTGGAATTGGGAAGGAAAATGTGGTATCAGAACATCTCTAGTAAAAAGTCTGTGTAATGTCCGACAGAGCCGGTCATTGTCCGGAGAATTCACAGTGAGCGAGTGGGTGTGTTGATGATGTTTCTATCGTGCGGCTGGCGTGAAACTGGAAGAAAACAAACAACCAAGGGTGAAGAAGAAAGGTCATTTACACCAAGACAGCAACGAAAATGTCTGACTGGAGAGACGAGGAGATCTACCCAGGCCCCACCCCTTGCCTAAACCAAACAGAGTATTTCCATTAGGTAAGAATGGACAATCTCCTGTCGTGTGCTAGATGTTTGAAAGGCCAACTCCGGACAATGTCTGTCTGAAAAACGGCTCTAGAGTGGCTTACCTGGAGCCTTCTTCTTCTTGCGGAGGCAGGAAGACACATATCTCTCCAGCTCGCGCAGAGTGGAAGGCTTTAGCGTCTCAAAGTCAATCTCGATCTCGTCAGGGTTTGAGTTTTTGAGTGAGGGCTCTCTGGACTGGATGATATGCACTACACGGCCGAGCTTGTCACCAGGAAGCTTGTTGATGTCCAAGCTTAGCTGCCTCTTCTCCTCGTACGTCATAGGTTTGCACTTTTCCCCTGTAGCTGATGAGCCAGCGGCCCCGAGATCGTCTTCCAGACTGGGAACTGGCAGCAGGCTGGAGGGATGATTGTTTTTCATCCCTTCCTTTTTACTACAGAGGCAAAACACAAATGTGTAATTTTTCAATATGCAACACTGACAAGCCTTTATTTTTACAGTTAACTTTCCTAGAAACACAGCGCAAAGGCTTTACAACTAAAAACACACATTTTAACAACTCCAGGTGAAGGAAGATCCCCTACCTATCATAGAACATTCTGCATTGTAAGACTCAGAATCAAACTAAATCTCTTAACATACATACAATTATGTCAACTCAAAGATACCAACCAATCATATATTCTTGGAATACAATGATCAGTTTTTAAGGAAAATATCTACAGGGTTCGTACAGGTTTTTAAGAGTAAAATTCAAACACTTTTCAAACTACCTCAACCAAAAATGTCCAGACTCTCGAAGCTTTTATCATCTAAATTTACTATAAATGCAAATTTACAGAATACATTTCTACTCATAGCACTCAATGTATATTGTCACTTTGTTTATTTTACCAGCTGTTCATTTAACTTTGTATGTTTTGTCTGGTGTGAGATGCCAGGAGGCGACAAACAAATATGTTGGCGGGATCATTTCATTTCAGATATTAAGAGAATTTTGCTTCACGTGAGTGATTGTGTCGATGAAACACCAGATGTTGTTGAAAATCAAGCATTTTTCAGAGTATAATTCGAGCATATTCCTGACCTTGAAAACATAATGGTTAACATTAAGCATTTTCCAAACTTTCAAGACTTTGTACGAACCCTGCATCAGTTTATAAGAAAAGCACTTCCTGTGTCCTCAGATGACCCGAGCCTCCAGAATTTACCCTCAACCATGGCCACAATTACACAGTGAAATCATAAAAGCACAACAAGGAGGATACAAAGTTCTGTAGGGTAATACTTAACTGTGCAATGCCAAGCTGATGACAAAAGAAACGTCTAATATCAAGGAGTTACAGGGAGATAGTCACCTGGGTTTCTTCTTGGGTACAACCTCTTTGTTGTTATTGTTACTGGTCTTGGTCTTCTTAGAGAGCTGCGGGACAGGTGTAGCATCCTGGATCTCATCTACATGGGCAGACATGCCTCCTTTCTTCTTATGCTTTTCCTTTTTCTTCTCCTTCTTTTCCTTCTCTTTTCTCTTTGGTTTGCTGGCCTGCGGTTGGGACAAGGCAGCCAGCTGCTCGTGGACAGCCTTCAACTGTATCAACAGAAGAGACCAGTGCTGCGTTTCAACAGTCGTTCAACACGCCCTCGGTCACTTGGCCTCGGGGGAATCCCCGACGCCATCATAAGTGCCGTTCCAATTGTCTGAAAACTGAAGTGAACTTGGTGATATCGACCCTCTGAGGGCTGAGCAGAGCTTTCCATCAGCAGAGCCAAACAGCTGACTACTCATTTAAGTCCACTACTTTATTATATACATTTTAACTTACTGAATGAATGAATTATCTTTATTTACATTGCACTTTTTACAGCAATTGATTAATTCATGATTCAGTAGATTCACATGATTTTTTGGCGTGGGTTTATTGTATTAATAAATTAATTTAAAACTAATACATAGGATGGATAAAACATGGGATTAAAAACCTGTTTCCCCCTTAAAATAACATTGTGTATTTTCATTGAATGGGAGTGTGTTTATGTTTCTCGTAAAACAACACATTAACAGTGGCATGTCTTCATGAACCTTACAGTGAAGGTGTCAATAAATAAATAATAAATAAGGTCTAATGATTCTTAATTACTTAATTACTAAAGTTCTGATCAGTCAGGAATAGGTGTGGTTTTCAATATTAATAGCTATTTACAGACTGTGTGGGTTAAAACGCACAATAATTCACCACATGTTTACAATCGGTAGGCAAACTTTTAAAAATATGCAATAATTAAGTGTATATGATGGAATAGTGGCATTAGAATGTGCCAGAGGTCACCAAATTTGGGCTTTTATGGACAATTGATTTCCCGGGGGGGATTGAAAGATAATTTATAAATCGGAAACTTGTGCAAGCTTCATTAAAATTAGTCTGCAGGTAATGTTATTTTTGATGTAATAATGAGTAATAATAAAGCACCTTTCATACAAGAAATGTGGCACACAGTGCTTTACAATAAGGACATTGCATGACATGAATGCACATAAAACAGGGAAAGAATGCCATAATTAATGGAAAATAAAATATCAAATAAACTTTCCGCCACGTTGAATCTACTCCCGTCACTGACCTGTTCCTGGAGCTCCGCCAGCCTCTGGGCTCTCTCCTCCTCAGAGTCATCAGTGGAAGACTCGGACTCAGAGGACGAGTCGCTGGAGCTGTCTGAAGACGAGGCGACGTGGGCCAGAGGAGGCTGCGGCTTTACAGGGGCAGGATGGTGAAGTGTAGGAGCTGGGGCAGGAACCAGAGGCTTGCTCTCAGGTTCATCTGGCATCTTGGCAAAGCGCATCTCAAAGACATCCTATAAAATTAAAAGAAACAACCAAGCTAAGCAAAACATGTCTGTATATTTGTAAGAAGATATTCAAAACACCACAACAACAAACATTAAGACAGAGATTTGTGAGATGTGATGGACTGGGCAGGTGAAAATATAACCAAATATAACAAACCTCTGGTCAAGTAGTTTTATTGTTCAACAAAAAACTGTAAATCAATCAAATACTGTGTTATATGCTGTTTCACCTCAAGAGTTATATAGTGAAAAACATGAACCTGTTGAGTTTGTGAGTAAATTGAGTGAGTACATTGACTGAGCGCTGAAGTAGCATCCTGTTCTACTGTGAACTATATTTGAATTCCTTTCTTAAACATTTTAAGCATTTTAATCCAAAATAGAGTTTTTGCAAATGTAAAATATTAACACCTACGCAACACTGTTTGCATATTAAGACTATATTTACCTGTAGTTTGCGTGCCATAGTTACCACCTCGTGGTCTGGTGGATTATATTTGTAGCAGTTGGAAAACATTAATCGTACGTCAGCAGCAAACTCTTGGGGTTCCCGGTATTGCCTGTTCTCCAGCTTGGCCTATTAAACACATCAAAGATGTTAATTACTCGCCGTGCCACAAAATCCTCTCTATTCAATATCTTACTGTTGATACTGTGTTCAACAAACCTTGATGGTGCTGAGGTCCATTGGATATTTGATGATATCGTGATAATCGTGTAGTCCCAGTGCATCCACATCAACAGGTTGGTAGAATGGCCAGGCGTACGCAGAGTGCTTCTTGGACAGCATGTCCCTAACCAGACTAGCGCAGTATCCCAGCTGATCCTGTGGTTTGGGGCTATGACCTCCACTCGGTCCACTCAGTCCCATCCCCATGCCTATGTGATGCTGGGAGTCTGGAGCATCCTTCTTTATCAGTTTTGTAGGCCGGGTACTCTCTCGCCTGGGTAGTGTCTTCCCAGATTTGGACTCTGCTGGTGAAGACTCACTCAGTTGGTCATTTGCTGTGGGCGTTGTAGTGTCAGCTTTCCTTTTCTGGCTCTTTCTTTGCTAGATAGAGTTGAATACAAAGAGAGCAGAGAAATGGTGCAAAAGGGCAAGGAAATAAGTGATGAGAATGAGTAGCCAAAACGTAACCAAACCTGTCTAATGCCGCATTTCCACTGCATGGTACAGGGTTCGTGCAGCTTTTTAATAGTACAATTCAAAGCACTTTTCAAGCACTTTCAAGGTACCTGCACAAAGGTTTTCCAGACTCTCGAAGTCTTTACCATCACATCTAAATTGTTACGATACATGCAATTGCAAAAAATAAAGTATACAGAATTCAACCAGCTGTTCATAGTTCCTTTGTATTGTTTTAATTATTGTTTTTTGATTATTTAATGCTTGCTTATTTCCAGAGTAAGAGGTCAAGCACTCAGAGGCCAAATCCTCCTGTTCAGACAATAGTTAGTTAGCTACTTTCAACCAAAGATGCTGTAAACTATCTTTGCTTCAACGTGCATGCAGGCACAACGTCAAAGTTCAGAGGACGCATGCGCTCCCTCTCCCTTATGACGCTGGGGAACAGAAAAACACCCCTCTTCATGTCAGTCAGTCAGTCTAGCTCCAGATCGCTCCACAAGATACCAGGAGACAACAAACAAATCTGACAACGGGATTGTGTCATTTTAAATATGAAAAGATTTTTGGTTTACACAAGATTATGTTGAAACACTTTTCAATGAGTATATTCAAAATCAAGCATTTTCCAAACTTTCAAGACTTGTGTGAACCCTGATGGTACGGCACGGCTCTCCTCAACTCGCTCTGTTTTGGTTTTCCATTTGCAAAAGTTGTGGATAATACCTGGAACTTTTTTTGGTACCACCTCGCTCAAGGTTAAAATACTGCAGACTACTGGTTGGTCAGAGAGAACCGTTATAGCGCGACGCGGGACATCCTGCACAAACCCAACATTTGTAAATAGCCAAACTACCATCAATAGTGGCCGCAATTTTTTTTGTATTCACTCGTCACTCACTGCAAAACTACGCTATACACTACGCCGTACAATTGACAAAGTGCAGACATCGTTGTTGATCAAAGGAGTGTTAAGGTTGAAGATGATGACACGGCAGTTTCATGCGCTGAGCGGGTACTATACTATCCACAGTGGAAAACGAAATAGAGAAAAGCGAAAAGAGTTGAGAGGAGCCGAACCGTGCAGTGGAAACGAGGCATAATGCTTTCAAGCATGGTCAAAAATGTGCCCATTTCCCTGTGTCAATCACACTCACTTTGGTCATGGTTATAGGGTTCTGCAGCATGGGGGCAGTGCTCTGGATGGATGCTGGGGGAAGGGCGGTCTGAGCAGGGGGAGGCACAGAAGTCATGATGGGAACTTGAGGAGCACAGTCTGATTGGCCCAGAGAGTAAGGAGCTCCGAGCTGTGGCGCATGGCTGGGTAACGTTGGGGGCACGTGGGACGGCAGGGCCTGCATCAAAGGCTGGGGAGGTAGTGAAGGCGGGCCCTGCACCGGTCCTCTGGTCTGCGGTGCTGCTGAGAGGTTCGACAGACCACGTGTTTGAGGAGTCGTGGACGAAGAATCAATGATGGCCCCTGGTTTCAAGTTCAGACCTTGATGAGAAAACAAGACACTTGGATAAATACACACAGAGGCCATGAAAGCAAACGATAGTGTAAAAACGGTAAATCACACACCTCCTTCTCTTCGGCCCCGGCCGCGTCCCTTCCCTGTCATGACAACAATCTCAGTTTCTTCCTGAGGCATTTCTGTGACCCTTTGGAGGAAAACCTTCTCTAGAGCCTCAGCCATTAAGACTATGTCATCTCCAGGCTGCAGGGGGAGATAAACACTCTCAGCAAAAGTACAGGCACATCAGAATATTTGGCACTTTATGGTAACAATGGCTCCAGTGTACAACTCTATTACCTTGTTGTATATGTAGCAGTTGGTAAACATCGTGTTGAAGTCTTGGATACATTCTTGGGCATTCCAGTAGTAACTGTTCTCAAGCCGTTTCTTGATTGTTCCCATGTCCATAGGAGTTTTGATTATTGTGTAGTAGTCCTGAAAAGGTTGCATACAAGTATGTCAACAATGTAATTAAAAAAACGCACAGTTTTTCAACAATGTGACATTCTCTACCGGCACGATGACCCTACTGATTTAAGTTAGCTTTAAAAAAAATTTTTTTTTAAAAACATCTCTCTCTTATTGCAGTTTCTTCAGCAGTTAAGCAATACAGTTTTATTGTCAATTTTATAATTAACCGAAGTTTTGGATAATAAACAAAGACATAATATGTATATATGACAAAGTTTATAAGATGTTTAAGAGAAGATCATTTCAGAGCATGTCACTTTGTTCATCAATAAGCATTAAATATTCTCTGGTCCAAAGGTAGGTCTGTCAATGTGCACACATATAAAACATTCAGTGTGTAATATAAAGTTGTTTTTACATTTTACAAGAATGAATGGTGCATTTGACTTCTTCCAAAATGAGGAAAATGAGCCCTGATATCTCAAGCAACACTGTGTGAACACATGCAGTAAAGGAGAGGAGTGACCTAGTATTAATAAACATAAATCATCAATGTGTAGCTTAGGGGTGGGCAATACAGCCTTAAAATAATATCACGATATTTCAGGGTAATTTGCGGTAACAATATTCATGCTCATATTAAAATGAAAATCCTTGTCAGAGGCTGTCGCTCTGCTCAGGCTTTCAGCCATGTTTGTTTGTTATCTTACATGTAGGCTGCACACTCTATGCAAATGCATCAATACATCACTATATTGTTGATATCATGATGACACTTTTTTTTTATCATGGACAAATTTATACCGGTATTATTACGAACAAGCAGCCCTAGTGTAGATGCAGACAAACTGGTGGCAATGATGTGATGCTTAATATGTCCATGAAGGTTTTGAGGTTTTGCGGCATCGCACACACGCACGCACACACACACACACACACACACAAAGCCAGTACTCACAGGTAGGTTAAGTTTGATCGCATCCACTGGTATATGAAAGGGCCAGGCAAACTGGTGCTTCCACAGGGCCTTCACCACCACCTTGAGCAGGTACTGCAGCTGATTGGTCTGGCGCTTTGGCCTGTTGGGATTGATGTACTCTGGGGGTGGGGGGTTGCCCATTTGCTGGGCCTGCCCCTGGCTGCTGCTGCTGCTGCCCGACATCTGCGCTGCATCCAGGCCGTCCCCCATTCTGAAAGGGTTCGGCGCGGGCTCGGGCCCCGGAGCAGGAGCTGGAGCTGCAGGGGCAGGGGTAGTGGTGTTGGCAGGACACCAGTTCAGTCTTGGCCCCGGCACAGACTCCACTGACAGAGCACCGCTGATCCCATTGCACTCCTCGCTGGACTCTCTGGAGAGAGAAGAAAGCATACTGTCATTAGCACATTTATAAACAATAAAATGTCACTGTATTTTGTCAGTAACACAAAATCGTAGTGGAATCATCAGCACATAATAGTTGTTTTGCTTAATTAATTGCACTGCAAAAGGCAGTAGCATACTAGTAATTAACCATCATTGTTCTACATTGAATGTAGTGGTTTTTTTTCTTCCACTGGAGCAGCCATTGTACTGCCCACTCAGCTGTATTGGGTAGCACCTGAGTTGGCAATGAAAAACATCGAAAACTACATGATAATCTGGTGATACCAAGATATTCGACAGCGTGTCCTTACTCCCTCCAAACACAGTCTCAGCTGTGTTTAATTGTATGATTTAACATTTCCCATTTCAAATTCAATGCACTGCTTCTCAGCGGGAAAAAAAATAAATAAAAAAAATCACACAATTATGACAATGATGGGCTTTATTTTAGATCAATTATTAAACTTGAGCACACATGCTATGTAGAAAATCACAGTTTATGCTATGACCATGGAAAATGGAGGCAGTGTTAGACAATTTCTGTAACTTTCAGAAACCAACAATCACACCAATGCCACGTAGCAAACAACACGGTGTGCTGAGGTAAGAAAGCAAACAAGGTTTGAACTTCTCTCAAGTTCTCGTTTTCATCGGTTTTCATTCTTCAGGGTGCTTTCACTCTTATAGTTCGGTGGACTTGGTACGATTCGGGGGTAAAGTTGCAACATTCTTGCATTTTTCATTTGGTTCGGTTAGTGTTCACACTGCACTTTGTTGAGCGTGCCAAACATTGTAAACAAATGTCACATGATCGAAACAGTCGCTCGTCTATTGGACAGAATATCAGAGTGACACGTCCCTCAGAAATAATGAAGCACCAAATGTATTGGGCTTTCTGGTTTTGCATTGGTGTTTCTATCAGTCAAATATTTTAGAAGAAGGCAAACAATACGAGCAGCTGACAAGACAACGAGCAGTTCATTCTTCGAATGAGGAGTTAGACGTACCGAAGGAGAAGACGGCCCCTGATGAGAGAGACTAGGACGTGCAAGGTATGGTTATAATAATTTATGGATTTAAAAGTTATCATCCATTAAATCATATATTAGTCTGTAAATTGTGTGCAAGGTTGGATTAATTTAAAAATCAGAGTTCGAATGAGCTTTCACACCATCCCAAACAAACCGGACTATCTGACGAAACGCTGCAGGGTTCTGTTAAAACGGACCAAACAGCTCAGGTGTGAAAGCAGCCTTATATAGCTACTTCTGCCTCGTTTCATGAACAATAAACAATTAAACACTTTTGCTTGCTGACGTGGTCACACAACACATCACCCAAACTACTTCTTTTCGAGTATTCTCCTTGCAATACATGTGATATTACACTCTGGAGTGTCCTGATACAAATAATAATGAACCTGGCAGAGTTCTCACCTCTGTCTTCTGTGATGCAAGGACTCAAGGCTCCAATGCTCACAGTGAGAAAAAATGTTCCTGATTGAGTGCAATCATGGCAGCAATAGCTGTCATGTTAAGTACAACTAGAGCTACAACTGATCATTTCCATTATCCATTAATCAGCCGATATTCTTTAATAACTGTCTATTTGTTTGGTCTATAAAGTGTTAGGAAAATAGTGAGGTGCTCATCACACTTCAAGTCATCCAACAGGCCTATCTAGTTTTATCCAAAAAAACCAATTTACATATAAAACAGAAAGGTAACAAATATACATATTTGAGAAGCTGCACAGAGAATGTCTGACACTTGCTTTAAAAATTTACCTATATACAATTAATCAAATACCAAAAAAGTTCCCAATTAATATTCATTTGATTGAATAGTCGACTGACAAATCGCCACAGCTCTGTACAACACTGCAAATGAGAAATTCCTCAAGTAAAGACCACATATGGTTACATTCACAGTAGCTTCACTTTGTTTTAGTTAAGATACATTCTTGGATTATGCTACAGTGGCCTTTATTCCCAGTCTTTCAACGTACTGATGCACATTTTAATTCAAAACCTCAATCATGAGCTGGCTGTATGGGGAAGTGTGTGAGCCACCAGGTGCTAGAACAACAAATTGGATTTAAAAGTAAAAGCAGACAACAGAAAACAGAATGTGTTTTTCTATCTGTTTTTTTTCCAATTTCATTTCTACTATGGCTGCGAAGATTCGAATCATCAGTCGGTGACCCCTCAGTTGACTGAGATTCTTCAAGTCGAGCAGTCGTTTTTTTGTCAGCCGGTGTTTGGTGTACTTTTCGGTCCCCAGAATTAGCTGCAGAGTGAGCGCTCCTCTCTTTCACGCTGCTCTGCTTGTCAAAGTAACTTACAGGAAGCTGCGGACGTCCAGAGCATCTTCTGCCTTCTGCTTAGAAGCTCACAGCAACTTACTACAATATAGGCTCTGGCTTTGATACCTTGTGTCAGCAAAAAATGTTGGTGCACATTGTTAGCTTAGTTAGCAC
>JAOVVB010254665.1:0-19859 GCA_028570985.1 Heterobranchus longifilis
CTCTGCACACCCTCTATCCCTCCTCCCAAAATCCTGGAAAACATAAACATCCTTCCAGCCTGTGACGTTAGACAAGAAGCCGTGCAGACTGGCTGGATTAGGGGAGAACGGGGTGCCTCAGTCCCCCGTGGTGCGCAGGGTAAACACGGAGATCTGACGATAGAGGAATGGAACGGTGCGAGGGACCCTTTGCTCCGACCACCGGCTGCCTCTCATCTCCCCACTGCACGGCCAGATGGTTGCTATACACTCACACACTCCCCGATACACTCCTCTCTATTAGTCTCTGTATTTTTTTTTCGTTCTCTGTCTCGCTGCTGCACTAATCAAACGCTGAATTCATGTGGTTTGTTGTTTACTCTTCACAGTGTGAAGCATGAAACACACACTTCAGACACTTGGTTGCAGAGCTGCACGAGAGAGAGAGAGAGAGAAATCCAGGACTCATTGTGGTCGAGCCAGCAGACATGCATTACTTCAAAAAGTGTGTGTGTGTCCACAGTGTATGAAGTGTTGCATGCATTCGATTGAGATCTCATGTTTATGTGAGTACATGTTTGATTTTCTTTCATCAGAGTTGTTTGGTGGTTCTCGGTGTCTTCGTGGAACTCGCCACGTTTAGGGAAGGGGGACCGTGTGTTTATGTGAGGAGGGGGCGTCTGAAACCTCTGGTTTAGCTTTCACATGTCAAGCGAGGAAATACGTGCGCGCTCTCTGCTGCACTCCTCGTGCACATTTTACATTATCATGTGTAACAATCCACTTTGCTAATCTTTAAGTGTGAAAGTAAGCGTGAAATAAGAAACATATTTAGACCTCGGATGTGGTATTGATTTTTCGTGCTACTGCCTGATAGAATATCGCTCACATGTGACCTTTGACCAATCACATTAGATACACAAGAACCCAATTTATGTCATTGAGCTGACCTGTGTTTTTAAGACATTTTACAGAGAACTCTGTGTTCAGAACCACTTTTTTTATGGTTATTTCACACTTTCTAAGTCGACAGTGGTTGTCAAAAGGCTTCACCTGATTCAGAAAATCTGTCCGATTACAGGAATTATCCATTTGACCTTTCAAGCACTGCTGGAACAGAACGACCTATCATTTCTTTAAAATTATACCAACAACTATTCGTATAACTGCTCACACTGATGTCATTTCTTTGACAGCGGTTTTGCTTTTTTAAGCGTGAATTTTCGGGACCAGTCACTGGAATATTTCTTTGCCAAAGACAGCCACTTTAATTAGATTTCATCATCTGAATGCCTGGCCAGCCACAAGTAATGACTTTCATGCTCAGATCAATCGTAGCTGCTTTGTCGCTTTATACAACATAGAAAATAAATTTGCTTTGAATTCCCTGTTCTGAATTCTGCATATAAAACTGGTTGTTCAATCAATGACACATTTAGTTTTAATATGAGAAAATCAATATCTAATTAAATTCAGACTGTAGGGTTATGAGGGAAAGAGGGAGATCTTGTTAATCTTGCAATAATTTAACTTTAACAGAACTCCTTGGACAAGACTCCACTTTGGAAAAGCAGAAGACGTGTCAGAGGTGGATTTTTCTTCATTTTGTATTTCAGATTGGCGTTATAATATGAACGCAGTGGGAAAATAGGGGAGACCGGGGATGGTAGTGACACCTTTTGTTTGAGCATCAGTAACTCAGTGGTTGTTTGTGCTAGATCTCTCAAACTTTGATACATAGTTCCTATATTTGTCTACTACAAATTAAAGTCACTTGGACGTCTACTACACAATCACAGATTATGTGAGTTAATGTTAAATACAAAGAGTTTTGTTGTTACAGCCCTGCACTACCTAGATGCAACAACGAGAGGTCATTTGCTGAAATAAGTTCCACATTATCCAATTTATGCAAGAATGTTATTGAAGAATAAATAATAAACAGTTCTGAATAAAGTGAACAATTTAAAGTGACAAAAAAACACTTATTTCTTCTAAAACTTTAAATTTAGCACACAAACAATTGCTGTGTTTGTGTGTGTTTGTGTGAGTATGTGTGTCAGTGTGTGTGGACTGTATATCTGAATGTACATGTGTCACATAAGCGTTAAATCACTGTCACAGTTGTGGCAAATGTAGATGGATGCCCCTGGGGTGCAGGCTTGATTGGCCCATAACTGACAATGTACACATGTAAATAAATATAAATAAATAATAAATAATGCAAAGCATCAAATTAAACTAGAGAAATTGTTACTTTAGGTTAGGTCAAACTATTGTATCTACAATACAATGAACACGAGACAAAAAAAAAATCCTGATAAAAAATGTACTTTCTTGCCTGAAAATCGTTTTTTTTTTTTTTTGGTCGAGACATGCCACTTCTCCTGTGACCTCAAAAAGGAAATGGGAGTGTACAATATTTATATCACAATCTAATTGGTCATACTGACATGCGTTACAACTAACCCCGTGTTACAACCATCCCCGGTCTCCCCTAGACGCAGTTAACATCACATGAAAACGTTCTACATCTGGTGAGTACAAAGGAAATACGAAACTGTAAATGTGAGATGGGTTTCTGTCAGTCTTCTCTCCCTCGCCTGCTGTCATGCGTCGTGCCAACACTGGAGAAATATTTTATCTGGCTTTGTTCTCAGACAGCAGCTTAACTTAAAACAGGGTTTTCTAGAAGGAGAATGCATCCTGAATCAAAGTTAATACTATGGGGAGCGCTGAAGTCAGATTTTGGAGGAACTCGCTGGGCAAAAGACTCTGTAATGGAGCTGCGCACCATTAAACACCACAAACTACATCCATCTCCATCACGACAGTCAGACAGTTGAATGATAGGTGTGTGGAGTGCGTGTAGCGTATTGTGTGTGGTGTTCTTCAATACACCAAGTCACCTCTGTCATTATAAATGATTCAGGCTCCTGAAAGCCTCACTGGAGTCTCTCAATCCACATTATTTTGAAGAAGTCCATCAGTATGACCCCTCAAATGTCTCTTGAAAACAAGGTTTTTCCCTCCTTCATTCTCAAAAAACTCCCATCCACCCAAGCACTGTTTGAAAAGAAAATTCTGCCCAAATATATGATGATATAACCCTAACCCTGAAGCCATGTGAGAAGCCTGAAAAAAAGCTATTGCTGGAAGGCTACCTGGCTGCGCTCACTCCACAAGCCAAAAACTCAGCTGTCTAAATGAGTTTCTGAAAATCTTCATAATGGCTGGAGGTTTCCAAAAGATCAATTTTCAGTGACTTAAAACGCAGTTTGCGTGTGGACAAAAGGCAAAAAAAAAAAGAAAAACCTATAACTTATGTGTGAACTAGGCTTTTTACATGCCTCTTTTCACCTGTAAGTACAGTGTTGCAAATGTTGGGATCTATAACATATACCTATATATCAGGTAACACATTTGATATTTTCACAATATAAGTTTATTCCATTTCCATTCAGTTTGTCACAACCACAAGTCTCTGTCTGTCTGAGTCATCTCTCCTCTGTCCCTGCCTGCCACTGACCCACTGAGTTAAAAGCAGCTAATTTATCCGATCAATGAGCAGAGCCCTCTGGGTAATACAAAGAGCCAAGGATCCAATTTCATTTTGCAAGTTCAATTTGGTTTTTATTGTCGGCAGGACAAGCAGTGTCACTCTGAGACGCTGTCATGGCCGTAACACCACGCAGAGATAATGTGGAGATACATGGACCACTGACGAGCTTATTTCTTATTATGACTTGATATCTGAGAACAATTTAGGACAAACAGTTAATAAAAAGGAGGTTCTAAAATGTGATTTTTTAATACTATTGATTTAAAAACATGTATTATCAATATTCCTTTATTGAGGAAAAATCTGTCCCTAGTGAGCCTCTCTATTCATCTTATTTTCTTAAACTTTGCCTTTTTTTCAAAAACAAGATTCCTATTGATTATTGCAGTGTTATGATTTTGACAAAATATCTCCCAGGATACTTGTTTCTTCCATGTCAGCCAAGTCAGCACACATGCACGCCCATCATGCCCCAGGCAAAGACAGGTTCTTCCACCACCACAAAAAGGAAAAAGAAAAAGGAATCCAACACTTGTCTGTTTGTCCCAAACATATTCCCTAACAATGACAGCCCTTTAAATTGCATTAACTCAGCTGGAAAACAAGATTTAGCCCAAACAAAACAGGTTTTACTGAGCAAGGCGATGCAAATTAACCAATTTTGTGCAACAGTGCTTAAAGCCAAAAGGTCCCCTGGGGGAGAAGTGGATCCCTTTAGAAAAGCCTCCCACAGCAAATAGCCCGAGAGGAGATTCAACTTGAAATGTTACGTGAGCTGGAATACACAGCATCTGTAGCTTTCGCTGTAATTTGTTGCACGCAATTTGTGTATACTTGTGTACTGTATGTATGTATGCACGACCATAAAATTCTTGCGTGCTGCACAAGTGATGATGCAAGCGCCTTGGCTCACAACAGCCTCATCTCATCTCTATAAACACCATGTGACATGACCTCATCAGCTGAGAGGACACCCTCCGGATCAGCTCTGAGACTTTAATGACATGCTTATAATTTCTGCAACTGCACGCGTGCTGTCCCAGACTTTAAAGCAAGACTAACAAGGTGGATGACCTAAGGCTTCCAGTAATCATAGATTACAGATGAGATGTAATGGTGTCAAATGTTGTTTATGGATATGGACTGTTTTCATGTTTCTATTAAGACACAGACAGAAGATGGATCACCTCTTTTCTAGAAATAAATGAGAATTTCTAGTGTAGCATGAGTCAGCGACAAAGACTTCAGGATGTAAACTTCTTTCTATAAAATCTCCCTAACAGCCATAATACCCAATCTGACAAACTTCACGTATAGTTGATGGCAAAAATGACCATGATTTTGTGAGCATATAGATTTGATGTTTTAACCTTTGAACCACACTGAGCTTTGACTAGAACATATGTTTTCTAGAGCCTTTAAACTCAGCTCCACAGTGTAATTGATGACATCAAGATAAGAGTCTTGGCACTCTTCAGTGTTTAGCCCAGGCCGGGCCTTTTCCATGGAAACATATCTAGACGGAACTGTCCAAGATAATGAGAATAACATATGTGAGTTCTTTTTAGGGTGGATTTATTTATGCTTTAATATGTGAATCCAAGAGGTCAAGTGTATAAACCCATAAAGCCCATAAACTGTGATGTTGCATGGTATATAAGTTGTGGAAATGAATGGAAAGAGACTGGGAAAAAAAATCATGAATCCTACATTGTTTACTCTTTTTTTTTTTTTTTTGCTTTTAAGGGAAGGGATCTTTCATTACCCTGAGTATTACATTAATTTTTCCAGCAAAGAGGAAAAAATAGTGTTGCTGTGCGGTGTTGGCTTCCAAAATGGTTTGGCTTGCAAATATCACATAGGGAATTAATGCAGCACACAATGGAAACACATCAGCCTACTTAGTGATTAAAGTTTATGTAATTTGATGTTGATTTACAAACCTAAATATCCAAGGCTCTCAATTATGCTGAAAAAACATACTCTTTGCAGAGTTAAGTTATGGCATTCATTTTAAAAAATGAAGATAAAGTAGGCTATATTAATATTTTGCATCCAAGGCAAATTAAAGAGAATTGGCATAGAGAAAAACTACAAGTCTACAGCCATAGCAGCTCTGTGAGGCTGTACTTGTGTGGCCTGTGGTGCCTTGAGCTAAATGCTAACATGAGCATGCTAACGTGCACAATGACAATGGTAACATACTGATGCTTCGCAGGTATAGGCTATAATGTTCATGCTATCATGCTAACATTTGACAATTAGCACCAAACACAAGCTTAGACTGATGGGAACGTCTTTAGTTTTGAAGTATTGGACAAAATTACATTTTGACCTGATGATGGCACCAGATAAAAAGTCGAGGGATCATCAAAGTCATTAGAATTCATCTTGAGGGGGACATGAATGTCCGTATCAAATGTCATGGTAATCCATCCAAAGCTGTAGAGACACAAAACCTAATGGGTCCACCAAAGTCATTAGCATTTATCATCTGGGGACCACGAATGTATGTACAACATTTGGTGCCAATCCATCAAGTAAATGATACTTGGACAATGAATGATTGAAAACTTCAAGTTGCACTAGAGAAAAAGTCAGAGATTCACCAAAGTTATTAGCATTCATCATCTGGGGACCATGAATGTCTATACAAACGTTGGTGCTAATTCATCGAGTACATGATGAGATACTTGATCAGTGAAAACTTCGGCCTGCTGATGGCTGATGAAAAGTCAAGGAATCACCAAAGTCAGGAGGATTCATCCTCTTGGGACAATGAATGTCTGTCCAACATCTCATGACAAGCCATAGAATATTTGTCAAGACATGTCGATAGAAACCAAAAATGTCAACCTGCTGTTTGCCCTAGATGAAAAATCAAGGGGTCACCAAAGTCAGTAGGATGTGTCCTCTGGGGACCATGAATGACCATGCATCGCTAAAAAAAACCTGCAAGATTTCCTCACTTTCTATCATCTTTGCAGCAAGTATTTGAACCTCCAGCCACCACGAAATATACTCGGACAATTGCCTGTTGACAGTTGTTGTCAGCAGTTACAACAAGACAATAAAAAAACAATTGATCTAGACAAGGTCAACACACTGGTCTGAGGAAAAACCAGAAACCAGTTTATCAGCACATCTGCTGTCGTGGCTGACATTATCTATAGCTCTCCATTCACTGCAGGCGATGGGGCTGAATGTCAGAAACACTTTCCTAGAGAGAGATCCCCATGACATTAACAATGACTTTAACCAGCTGTGAACTTCAGGAATGAGGAAAGCAGAGCAGAACTTCCTTGAAATGTTGACTGCAACAGGTGTTACTTTGCTCCCTGTATTGTTACTTCTTTTATGTTTTTACTTCCTGCATTTTAATTGTTCGTGAGCGGCACAATCTATAAATGTCATCCTCAAGTCTCCTCGTCATCCACCCTGTCCTCCCAAGGGGTCTGAGGAATTCCACGTCACTAGGTGGAGCCATCGTTGAGACGTCATTACTTCCCATACACAGTGAACACAATGGGCCAGATCCCACTTGGATATGGGCTATATAGGAAACATCAGAGGCCGCAAGAGAATAGTTATATAAAGGTACGCTTCCACATCCCATCTACAAATGAGTCTTGATTTTCTGTGTGCTTCAAAAGTTTTCTTGGAAGTTACCGCTGTCAAACTTGTCAGTTTAAGTGTCGCATTGAGACCCACGTTCCACAAGAACAGGATGTTCTCGCAGAGATTCATTGTTCCCACTGCGATGCTGCACACCTCATCTGCTCCCTCACACTGGAGGGTGCTCGCAGGCTGTTGAAATGCAGTGTCAGCTATTAATGATTCGATACTTTAGGGTTGATTGCAAGAGTCTACTGTAAAACTAAATTATGAGATGAAACGTACACATTAGCAGGGCAGATGTACATTTTTAGATTCAAAGAACGTGCCATCAAGGCTGAAGAGTCTGCAGGTTTTTATCGCACCGACCGCCGAAGAGAAGATGGAATTCTTAAAATTATCGTAGTTCTTGATTGCAATGAAATGTGGGCCGCAGAATCCCTGCCGTAGTATCACTAACATTTTAATAAGGAAATGATGTGGTCAGGGCCGGCCCTTGGCATAGGCCGCCACCATGTGGAGGGGGCGGGGCACCTTGCCACCATAAAAGAAAAAAACGAAGGAAAAAGATATAAAATACAATTATAGGCGCCTCCTGATCTGATAATTGTTCATGTTTTAAGAAGAATATGGTAAACAAAGTAGTGTTCATTTTGGCTGGTATTTAAGTCTTTAGATAAAAATGCTTATAAATCTGATGTGAAATAAGTTTGATTAAAATGACAAAATGATTGGTTTTGGCTCAAATAAATTGACTAAAATGTTCAATATAATCTGATGACTAAAGCACATTTGACACAGGACTACAAATAAATAGCTGACCAAATGAATAGAGAAAACATTGTGACTAAAATTACTTTTTGTTGACGAAAACTATGAAGGATAAAAATGACTAAAATGCGACTAAAGTTATAAGCATTTTCATCTAAAGACTTAACAACCAACCAAAATTAACACTAAAGTAATGGCACAACACTTTGAAGTATCAGCAGCAGCGTGGTCGTGTCTAGATGGCAACCCAAGATTTGCAAAAGTCTCGTTATAGATGGTTGACCTCGAATGGTTAAAGTTAGTATAGGCCGTCGGAAACGAGTCCTGAACAGATTTCCCCTAGGGCTCCAAAAAAGCTAGGACCGGCCCTGGAAGTGGTAGATTATCTGTCATTTAGAGTTCTTTAGTTCACGACTATCTTCCTTTCCAGGCTGTTTATCTGACCTCATCCAGCAATTGTCCGCTCACAGTCTGTGCTCGCAGTCTGCATCATCTTTCTAAAAACCTTCCCATGCGGCCTGTGCTGACTACTGTGGACATCAGGTGGTGTGAGCAGCTCCCCAGCTATCATGGCCACTAACACCTCCGTATCCCAGCTGCTCGGCAGGTGACAGACGGACGTGTGCCGTATCCAAAGCATACAAACAGACAGACTGTCTGCGGGCGTTCTGTGATCTAATCTCCTCCTCAATCTGGCACTTGGTTTTCTGCTGGGATGCCAGGTAAACATGTCAGATTTGTGCAAGAAACCTTTGGAGAAGTTTGGAATGTGGTGGAGAGAGATGGAGGAGTGCAGGTGGTTGAGCACCGCCCTCTAGTGGAGAAACATAACCAGTGCACACGCAGTATGTGTGCAGAAAGTGTGTGTGGTTATGCATGGTAATAACCAGTGGTGGGATGTAACTCAAGTACTGTACTTCAGTACAATTTTAAGATTTTGTTTTTTACTTTAATTGAGTGTTTCCATTTTATTCTACTTCACTACATTTCAGAGGGAAATATTGTACTTTTAATTCACTACATTTATTTGACTCTTATACTTTTTACATTAGAAAACACATGATATACTCATGATACATATGATGCAGTACTACTAATATACTCAGTAGTATACAAAGTATCTAAAAATGGCTCCACATTGAAGAATGGCAACATTAAAATGCTTGTACATGTATTTGTATTTGTTGATAAAAACAGAATGATATAATATTCTATGATAACATAACACTTTTAAAAGAGCCATTCTGCAGTGAGTACTTTTACTTCTGATAAAGTACATTTTGCTGATAATACTTCTGTACTTTACCTTAAGTAACATTTTGAATGCAGGATTTTTACTTGTAAATATCAAATCCAACAATAAATTGATCCTACAAAGAAGAGGTTATTTATTCCTCTGTACCATAGACTTCCACTGATGTCCACAAATTGTTAAAAAAAATGAATCAATGACATTTTACTTCATTACCATGAACATGGACACTCATATACACCCTGCTGCCACTCACTAGCACACCAAAGGTGTATCAAGGCTGAAAATACACCCCAACAACCACGATATGTATTAGAGGTAATAAGTTCCAGTAGAAACATGCCATCTTCACTTACAGAGGAGCACAGAGAGAGCTTTGTGACATGATGCACCGACAATCACCTGAAGCTCATTATCAGCAAAACCAACGAGCTTCTGGTGGACGACGAGTGGAACAAAGAACACACAGTTGTAGCCATGACAATAGACAATGCTTCAAAAATGGACGGTGCTGCAAAAAAGCTATAAATTCTATAACGTGGATGCTTCACACACAATTTCAACCCAGCAGCACAGAAGATCTAAACAATCACCACAGTCACACGGTGGACACCCGAGATTAGTGTCGCCAATTTAGTATCCGACCAAATGTCTCCCCTTCTGTTGCTGAGTCATGGCGTTGAAAAATGGCCAGAAAAGCATTTTTGCAGAACATTATGATTTTACTTTTTGGATATAAAATATCATTACATCATTTTATCCAATTAGACATTTGTGTGAAATGTTGTTTCAATTAGCATATGAATTCTTGAGTTATGGTGAGGTCACAGTGACCTTTGACCACCAAAATCTAATCAGTTTATCGTTGAGTCCAAGTGTTTGTTTGTGGCAAATTTGAAGAAATTCCCTCAAGGAGTTCCTTATCGCGTTCACGAGAATGAGACGGACAGACGGACGACCTGAAAACACAATGCCTCCGGCCACGGCATAATGAAAACCAGAAGACACCGTTATTAAATAAAAATTACTTTATTTTTTAAAATAAATGCATTTTTTACAGTCAGAATACAGAACAGCGAGACATGCACCGCTGCTCTCGACACTGGAGGCAAACAAAAACAGAGAAAATAAAAAAAAAGACTAGGCTTGGTTTTCTCTTACCTCTGTTCGCTGATTTGTCTCAAACTCCAGGGTCTAAACAATGTAGGTCTCCTTCATATGGACATTATTAAATGGCACACTTCAGTTGTGACAAAACCAGACAAATAAGTGAAGTATTTTTTAAAAAGGCGCTGAGCAAATCAAATTTGCAGCAAAAATTAAGTATCACTGTCAGTCTAAAGAACGAGCTAAAAACACAACTCAGGGCCACAAATGGACAGAAGAGAAAGCAGAGAAATGAAAGAAATACAAGAACAAAGAGCACATTGAAAAATACAGATTTGTATTTAAAAAAAAATTATAATATGTACTCGACAAATATCTTAATCAAACCTGGAGTTTGAGACTAGTGTTATCTTCATATATATTCATATTTTTTTTTTTTTATCTGAAAGCTCATAAGGACACAACAAAAGCAGGCACAATTCTGAATACTACACATGTTGACAGATGGCTTCCCCCCTCGTTTCTGAAAGGAAAGACTTCCAAACCCCCAAAAAAGCAACAAAAAAAAAAACTGTACAATTCTATAAAATGTTTGTGTTTTTACATTAGTTACAAAAAAATAATACTTCATTTACTGATCCTTCATACTGAGGACAGAAGAAAAAAAAAGTTGCATATTCATTCTTCAAACTCGGTGACCTTTTGCTGGTGTGTAATGATAAAAATGATAATAATAATAATAATAATAATAATACTATATGGTGTGAGAGTCAAAATGGCAAAAGGGAGAAATGATCCTCCTGTTACGTAGTGCACATGCACTTAGCAACGAGATGTCAGGGGTTTCAAATCTTTGGATGCAATTTCAAACATGCTGTTGAGATTTAGCAACGTCTCGCTGTGGTCAGAACAGCAGCCATAAACAGACAAAAATGTTAATGCACTTTGGCACATTATTCTTGAACACCAGGATGAAAACAGCTTTCCTTCAAAAAAAGGGGGACTGCCTAACGTTGGGAAAACATCTTGAAAAGTCACGTAACTTTGTGTTGAGTCTTCAAACTATTATTTAAAAACAAGGGGATGAGTATTTTAAATACACATGAACATTAGTAATCTACCTTAGTTCAACATACCAACTGACAAAAGTTGTTTTCAAGAAACATTACATATACTGAACACTAGAATTAATGACTTTTTAAGATGACTTTTTTTTTTTTTTGCAGGAAGGACATTTACATCGTTTTTGGAAAAGATTTTCAAACCCACAGGACACTCATCCCCCCGCGCACTGAACTGTAGTGTTTTTTCCTGACATGCTCACTATTAGCACTCTTTTAAATACTAAACAAAACTCAGGCTCTCGTGTCACACCTGTCAGATAATACAAAGAGAATTCATTAGAGAGACTCGACGCAGAAGGAGACAGACGAGCTCTGAAACAAAGACGACAGACATCAAAAGCAAAAGGAAATTTAACAACAGCTTATTCATTAACAGGACTGTATACTGTAGAAGTGCTTACATGTGACTTCAAAGAGATTAAACCCTTCATGGGATGGACATGTAGTGCTGCGATCAGATGTCTTTTAGGATAAATAATTCGATATAACTGTAGGTATCTGTGGCACTACGATTACAATATGTTTTAATGACAGTTTGATGTCAGCTCCTTTAGTCAAGTTCTAGAAGAGAGAGAGAGAAAAAAAAAAAGGCAGTGAGAGAAAGAGTGAAAAAAAAAAGATTCTTTGGGATTAAATCTGGCGTTTGATTGGTTTTAAAGGGTTGTCATGGACGTAAGTTGATGGCCATCGGTCCAGGAGGAGAGGAGGCAAGGTGGTCGCTGGAGAACCCAGGAACTTCCTGGTTCAGGTTTGTGTAAGGCGTCTGCTCAACCACAGGAGTTTAGGTTCAAAAGTTCATCTGGACTGCATTCAGCAGAATATTAGTGTTGTAACAAATGTCAGCGTTAATGCAAAAAAAAACAAAAAAAACTAGAGCAATAAAAACGGTGTCAGCCATGGCAATTTTAGTGCTGGTCTGGACTCTTCAGCACAGCTCCAAACAATACAATAAAATAAACCCCATACACTGTGGTTCCACCCCCCCCCCCCCCCAAAAAACCCCACGCCCAGCCCCTCCTGGCCCCTGACCTACAATCGTTGGCCCCTGGTGGTTTGGGGCAGCTCAGACCCAGCCGCTGGTCAGCTTATAGAACATCTCCTCGTCTAGAGACTCGTTCTGGTCCTTGGCACGCGTGGACAGGAAGATGTAGCCGCCGATGAACTCGTGGACCACCTTACAGTCCACCTCGGCACAGATGAAGGACAGACTGGGCTCGTCTGCAAACTCCACCGTCACCTGAAAGCACGAGTCACGCTTCAATGAAAACTGCCGAAATTGAATAGTGATTCATTAAATGTCTGTTTGACAGATATTCAATTCTCCATCTAAGAAGAATATAAAAACTAGCACATAATTACATCTGAAAAGCTGGAACTAGGGGTGTCACGATTCTCCAAATCCATGATTACATTTTTGATTTAAACTTTTTTTTCCCAGCACCGACTGCAAGGCCATTGTTAGATTATCGAGTCATTATCATTTTCAAATTCTTCTATAAAAAGATAGGCTGCATGGTATCAAGGGTGATATAACCGCCATATTTTTTTTAGAATGTACCACAATGGTCAAATTTAAATAATTTATTTAAAATGTAATAATAACTTATTTCATCAGTCAATTGGGAATTACTATTAAACACAAAACAAAACAAAAGCCACTAGATGTTTCCTCACCTTCAAAAAGCCACCAGATCTTGGTGAAATTGGGGGGGTGGGGGGGGGGACTGGTTGTAGAGACTGGTTGCTGCAGTCTCTAAATCTTCTGCAGGCTACAAACTGTAGTTTTTCTGTCAACGACGTTGTTTACAAAACTCACGGGGGAAGGTAAAAAATGTTGCCACATCACTGGCTTCAGGGAAGGAGGAGGATTTTCCAGTTCTGTTGTTTCTCCGTTATCACCGACTCTGGCAGTGGTCATGGTGGCTCGAAAAGTGTAGCTGCAGGCTACCCACAGTCTTTCTTTTTTTTAAATTTTTTTTTTTTACTTTGGACGGGTGCAAGTAGGCGAGGGTAGAGAAAAAAATACTGGGAGAATTGCCTATTGCCGGTAGTTCAGTTGGATTAGATTTAGGTGTGTTATGCTAGTAGCAGCTAATGTAGCATTGAGCTGCTACCCTCAAGCAGAGATGAGGAGCAGCTACAGAAGTCTGGTAAGCTCACCTGTTTGTAATAGGGGTGTAACGATACATCGATCTGGATCGATAAATCGCTTCAAGGATCAACGATCCAATACCATCCATGCAAAGTGAAAATATTTAAGATGCACTTTATATTTAGTCTTTTTTATTTAAATGTCTGGAAGAGCTCAGTAATAAAATGGTCAAATCATATTTTCGTTGGTTTTTGTGAGTTGATATGAAAGCAGCTGATGTTAAATGGTAATGATATCGTCTCATATCGATCGCAGGCCCCTGAATTGAATCGAAATCGTATCGTGGCAGACTTTGTGATATCAGCAAATATTGTATAGTTTGTATAATTAATTACTGTATAATATAGACATTTTTTTCCCATTTTCAAACTTAGTCTTCAGCCCAAACCGAAGTTGATTCAATTCTATCAGATTTTGTGCAGCTCCCTTTGGAGCCACAAAAGGTTTTATACAACTTTTTGCACACAAAACAATAGTACTCCCCAGGACCCGTACGGAAACTTTGAGGTGTAAAATCAGTGTAGTTCCTTTTAAATCAACTAATTTCAGCTCTAGAAACATTAACTTCCAACACTCTGGGGGACAATAGGATGCGAATAACTTTGTAATATTGAAGGAAAACCAATTAAAATGGTCATACTCAATGGGCTCCCTACCATCTTGATCTCCCAGTTGACGTTCCACTGTTTCATGTTGCTGAAGCGCCAGGTCTTGATAGCATCCCCAGTGCCGGCATCCATCCGGATCAAACGGTTGTAAGTGATGCCGATCAGCTCCTCCCGCTTTCCACCCTGAAACCTGCAGAAGAAAAGAAGAGAATCCACCGTGAAATGAAAGTGCGCCGATCAAATGACAATATGACTCGCTGTCGGCACATAAAACAGAGAGCGGCCCATGAAGACACATCAGCTTACTTGGCAAGGAAATGAGTGATTCCAAACTCAGGCAGGGACTGCCACGCCTGGATGAAGCGCATCTTGGCCTCGATGAGACTCATCTGGGCCACGTTCTGGTGGGCTTCAAGGATCCGGGCTGAAATCTGACAAATACACAATCGCACACATTACACATGACATTTCAGTATGCTCCCACCATCTGAGTCTCGACAAACACCGTCACACTCCCCCACCGTAAACAAATGCATCCCATCACCACGCTGCAACCACATGATGCATGCACACGCACAAACACACACACACGCGCACGCACACACACACACACACACACAGTGCAGCGTTAACAAGCTGTGGCTAATTCCATAAAGCCATCAGCACACACAGTGTGAGCCAATAAGCAGAGGACTGTCACAGTAAATCTCTACTTCCCACAGCTACAAAATAGACAAACAAATACGAGCCCTCTGAGGAGCCAGACTGAGGGTAGTGTGCGAGTGTGTGAGTATTTCCCCACTGTCCCTACATTCTCTATAGGGCTGCAGCCCAACATTTGATCACCTAATACAACTGGAAAAGCAGACATCCAGAGGAAGTAATAAGTAATCAATCACAGTGAGCCTCCCCCATGTTACAGTCAGCTACTGATTAGCATTGCAAATCAAATACGGGTGTCAGGAGTAAATTGATGAGGTTGATCATTTTGTTGGTGTTCAGAAGCAACGCTCTTTGATTCAGCAGTTCCTGTTCAACTGCATTACAATAAAACAACTACTAAATAAATGAGCTTTACTGTGATGGATCACTTACTGTACCTTCGGCAAGTTTCTAGTCTAGCTGCTTTTCATATTTTACAGATGGAAAAGTAAAACACATTAAAGCTTCCCTCAATCTAAAAACCCAAGTTTGGCTTTGAGATTAATGTTAGATGTATAGAACAGCTGTTAAATGGGCTAAAACATGCAAAAATATCTGCATGGTCCATTTATTTAACTGAACATGATATATATTACCGATAAGAAGCTCTGATACAGTAGGTGGCGGTATGCACCTTTAAAGTTGGTTTGTGATCCGCCAATAAACACATGTTCAGTTCACATTGACATGTCTGATTTGACAGATTATGTCAAAGGATTTAATTTGAATTCTTAGCCAAAATGCTCTATAAAAGCCAAAGTATGTTTGTGAAGATATTTGATGTACTGGAATAGTCAATCACTACATCTTAGCCTTTCTTACCCTCAGGTGTGCATAAAATACAGGTTATGAACTTCTTTTAAAATACAAAAATGTGAAATTATCGGTTATCTTATCTGTATCGGAGGCAATTATCTGTATCGGCTAAAAAAAAAAATCCATATCAATATAATTATGTGTGATTTGCTTGTCTTATGGCACCCTGATAACATTAGAGCTAGTGACAAGAAACAAACAAACAAACAAATAAACTAACAAGGAGGATTCTATCTATTCTACTGTGACTACCAGCCACTATGGCATGTTATACAGCTGCAACTACTTTTGGTTAGGTGAGGCAACGCAGGCACAAAAAGTGTTCAGAGTTGATACAAAAACATGCACATACATGTATCTAAGGCTTAAAAAGGCACCCAGTGGACACATAACTCAACTTACCAAGTCCCTGATAGAGCCTGGCTGAAGATGGGAGGTGGGGATGGGAGAAGGGCACAGAGGAATGAAGGAGATGCATACAAGAAGAGAGAAAAGAAAGAAAGATTGGACAAAAAGAACAAGCAAGTAAGATCAATGTCGAGGGAGGAAAGATCCAAAACAATAAAGCAGGAGGAGGCCATAATTGTAATAAAAAAGAAACAAAGTGGGGGAGAGGGGCTGTGGAGTCTGGAGGTCATGCAGTAATCAGCCACAAGAGGGAGAGAGAGTACAGCAGCAGTGTGTCATTTATTCTAAGAGAAAAGAGGGAGGATGCACAGGATTTGTGTGGTTTCACATTAAGGAAGTAGCCACTGTATCTGTACATTTCAGGTCCAGATAATGGCTGTTTATTAAGAACAAACTTCCACAATGGGCCATTAAAATAAATCGCACAGCTCCTCCGTAATTCCCCTTTCATCCACAGGGTGGCGGTATGTACCAAGCAGCAGGCTGCAGGAGTGCCATGTCTCCAAACTCCAGGAGCTTATTATTGTGTCTTAAACGCTTGTTTTCTCTTGTGTAAATGTATCTATTTTGGCCAGAGACCACTCTGGTGCAAGTAATCTAAAAATTCCTGTGTGTATCCGCTGGGAGCTGCGGCACGGAAGTCTCCTCGGAGCAGTCTCGCAACAGGAAGTCCAGTTTAAGGGAGATGGGGAGGGGTCGCAGCTGACTGAGACACTTTTCCCGCGCAGCATTCCCAGGCATGGCTCATTTCCTGATGCCCCACGCCCACTACATGAGTGCACATGTGTGTGAGTGCACTGGCACATACACATACTGTACATGTGCAGCAACTCTTTCATGTTGTGTGCCTGGGGATACCCGCTATCAGTCTGGGATTATGAGCGAGACTGGAGCCGGACCAGAAAGAACCACGGCATGCACCCTGCCCAGCTAATACCCCTAAAAAGTCTAAGTCCTGCCCCTTGTGCTTCAAGCTAGCCTGTATTACGGGCAATACATTATGCCATGGAGCATTTTTCCATTTGGCTTTCTAAAAAAATATTCTGTCCAACTGTTTGTCTGTCCATATTCTAAAGAAAATGAGTCGATGGACAGTGACATTTGAGCAGCTCATGATTTTAACGAATATAAAACAACAATTATTATGTTAAGGAAACCTCAGTATCATGTCTCAGCTTTACAGGAAACATATTAATGCAAAAAACCTTCTATGGCAACATGCAGTATATAGAGATCTAAACACTAGAGGAACAGAAGCTAACCAAGCCATGACTTCTCTCTCTTTCAGTCCCAACACACTGACACCATGACATGGGTTAAACCTGCAGGTTGCCTGGTCAACGTGCATCATGTGACCTGGCTTTGCGACCCTTTCTTCACTTGAGCATGGACTGGTCGCTCCTTTATGATTAGAGATGATGAATTAATGTCACGTTATTGACCCCACCTATATTTAAGGGATTTCCTGACTACTAAAAAAAGTGAGAGAATGAGACATACAGAGAAAGAGAGAAGTAAAACTGGATTTGGTACTTCTGTAATTCTCATTTTTAGCAGTGCTGTATGTGGAACTACAGTTGTAGAGTTTCCGAACAATGACATGCAGAGCCAGCAGTCCCTTATGAATGTGTCGAGCGTGAGTTCAGCAGAACCACGTCACACTCACGTTTCCTGTTACAGGAGTATCAAAGAGACGAAGAACAAGTCTGGTTTGTATTGTGGCCCATTTCCCCTGCAGCACACAGACTCAACCAGCCATGCTGACACCCATTTCCAGGACCTGCATCCATCTTTCTGTCTGCCTCTCTCTCTCTCCAGACATCCAGTATATTTCAGACCCAGACCATTTCTGAGTCATCACTTACGGTACAAACACCCTCCCAACACCCATAGCAACATTCCACGTTACTACTGCAACTTAAACAAAACCAGACTGAGTGAGTGGGCTATAGGGAGGCAACCCCCCCCCCCCCCCCTCACTCTGTCACCCATCCCCAACTAGCACAACCATGGCAGCCGTGTACTCAGCTGTTCCAGTGTACACACACCAGCCTGTTGCTTACATGCAAATCTGCTGGGCACATTGTAGAATTTTCCTAACGCTTGCAAGAAAATTAATTCAGCCTTAGTGCTTAAATTCCACACCTGGCTATTAAGATGTTTTGTGGTGGCGTGCTACTGTCGCTCAGAAGTGACCTCGATTAATAAGAATAACTGAGCACCGACGAGCCTCGAACACTGAGATCTCCACACTTTTGTCTACAAGCACAAAGGCAGAGGGCAGACAAAGTATCCATTACAGTCCGACATTAGCAACTCTACTGTAAGCATGCTGAGCGGTTTGGACGTCTGCTGTCCTGGTTTCCCCTCGGACAGAGGGGGGGCGGGGAGGCGGAACGGAGGGAAGAGGAAGAGAGAAAAGGAGGGGGAGTAAAGGGAGGCTACATTCCAATGCAAGACAAGCCTGATGCCAGGAGGCGCCCATCTGGGAAGCATCAGACGCTGCTCCATCGAACTCCACAACCGACTCATCAAACAAGTAAACAACCTCCCACAAAATACACATCCGAGCAGATAGTCGTCTTCCGTATGTCTGTCTCTTTTCGTAACTACACACTTTACCTTCCACGTGTACATACAGCGCATTCAGAGGTTGCATGTGTAAGCTCCGTGTGGAAACGCAGCCTGCATGGCTTACCTGCTTGTTCTTGTACTTCTTCAGATAGCGCGGGGACACCAGGCATTCTGGGTTGATGTCGGCGGTGATTGGCTCGATGAGCTGAAGGTCGCGGTTCATGTGTTGCATCTTGAGGAAGGACAGAATGTTCTGGACCTCCAGGTTGTAAGAGCTGTCGGCCATGGTCTTCCCTTTGGAGGCCAAGCGACATGCAGCCATCCAGTGGGCGTACTGTTTCTCCTGGAGAAGAAAGTCAAACGTTGATGATTTAAAAAAAAAAAATGTTAAAAAGAGACAAGAAATGATCAGAAATGGTGCACGAACTTCAGTCTTACCGTGTCACACCGAAGCCAGATCTCATTCATGCCGTCGGCCACGGGGATTAGCAATTTGATGTTGAATTTCTGACCCGAGATGTTAACATCTGGAGTTACCTCACAACCTACACATGGAAGCCAAAGTGCAGAGCGGAAGAAAAGGTCAAAGTTCACACCCATTCTTCACACAGAGAAAATAAGCATTGCATTCTTGCAGGGGGCATGAAATGTCATTGTGTTTGCACCTCTAAGATTCATTTGGTGAGCAGGTGTCCCATGTGCCTCCTCTTTACTTTTGTAACAGGAAATTGTGATGTCCTTGAATGTGCACCAGTACTGCTTATAGCCCTTCAGTGTCAGTTTCTTAGGTCTGAAAAATATACGACAAACAGAGGGAGACATGTTAGACTTCAGATGGAAAAACACAGATTTCCTTTATTAGTGGTCAGAGATGGGACAATAATCGATTTTAACATGGATTGCAATACATTTTCAGATTGTGGTGAATTTCCATTATCGGGATAATCGTAAATATCGTGATTATCCCCACAAATTGACTGCAGTTTGCTACTTTAAAAAACGTATGTTTAGAGAAAAAAGTTGAAATTTTTTTAGAAAAAAAGTTGGAATGTTTTGAGAAAAAAAAAATCACAATTTTTGTAGAAAAAAAGTTGGAATGTTTTGAGAAAAAAAAAATCACAATTTTTGTAGAAAAAAAGTTGTAATGTCTCGAGCAAAAAGTCACAACAAAGCAAAAGGTAAGGTAAAG
>JAOVVB010254674.1:0-19859 GCA_028570985.1 Heterobranchus longifilis
AAAAAAAAAAAAAAAAAAAAAAAAAAAACCCAGCCCAGAGGAATGTCTTTAGCTCTTTCAGGTGTACCAGGTGAAGCATGGCGTCGAAAAAGTCACTGATGGTCGAGTCTTTACAGCGCAGCAGTAAAGTGGAAAGCTCAGAGAGGTGCATCTTGGGTAGGGAGGAAAGCTGGGCCCCGTGGTGCAGGAAGGAGACAGAGTTTATGAAAGGGGAGGGGAAGATGATGTTGATTAGGTTTGTGTAAATGATCCCCCTCATCACGACTAATCCGCCTGCTTTAGTGCAGCAAGGCACTGATTGGAGTAAGTACAGGAATGGAAGAAAAGAAAGAAAGAGAGGCAGTGACAGATATTTTTCCACCATCTCTCATAATTGAAAGACAACAGCAGATTCACGAGGAACTGGAGCGGCTGGCCTATTGTTGCTAGTACACAGAGATTATGTCTATAAATGACTTTATTCTACACAGAAACAGAGATCCTTGCATTTGAGTCATGAAATAGTTCAGTTTTTCTATCTCTTAATATGCATAGCTTTGATGCGAGTCCTGTTTTTTTTGCTACATTAATAACCTTTACTTTTTTTTTCAAGGCAAGTATGTAACACGCTGAAAGGCCTACATTAAGAAAATACAGTTTTAATATCTGTAATAGACGTCTTGTTTTCCTCACTTTCTCTTGTTTTTGTCTGCATAGATTAACATTTCAGAGTTACTAGACTTCATAAAACATTCAAGTTGAAATAAGTCCATAATTGGTATTGGTATTTCAACTTTACAAGATTGATTGTTTATATAGAGGAGTGGACTTTAAAGGCTATAACACTTGACTGCCCTGAATAGTGACTAATCCAGCGTGTGTACTCTGTAGTCAGCGTGTTGTTTCTGTTATAAAAAACAAAAAAAACAAAAAAACTGTGAGCTTTTCAAAGATGTTCCAACATAAATCACCTTTTTTTTTTTTTCTCTCTCTTCTCATTTTTTGTTCGATCTTCTGACACAATGGGTGCGCGTTCTTTTTCCCCTCTGACTGGGGGTGCGCAGGGTGTCTGGAGTCATTGTCTTAGCGTGGTATGAGGTTCCTGTCGGTGCTTGTTGTCTGACGGAGCATGTGGGGCCCTCGCTCCTGCCTGTTGAATGTCAACAAGCCGCGCTGCAATAATGCACTGCTGTCAGCTGCAAAGACATTCAAGGTCATTTCTGCTCACTGGTAAAGAAATACTCATCTACAAGTTAAGCTCTTCCTGCACAATAGAGAGAGTGTCTTTTTTACAGTGGCTAATGTGCCAGTGGATTACTACGACTAAGGCTAATGTTAGGGTTGCATCAAAACAGGTTAATCACCTGCTTAAAGCTGCACTAGAATGTGGATTTTGGTAGAATAGCTGAATAGCCTAAATGTTACAAAGCTTACAGTTGAGTGCTTGATCTCAGATGCAGATGGTGGTTTTTTGGGGGGGAATCCTTTGGGTTTTTGAGGAAGAGGCCATGCAGGTGCAGCGTATACTACCGAGCACCATTAGACAGGCAACTGCAAATGAGTTTGACTCCGCTGAGAAGCTATACAGCGCTAACTCGGTTGTCAAATTTCTAATCTTCGACTGTGATTTCTTCCAAACACGTGGTGAGCCTGTCAGTGTTTTCACCCCAACTGCTTCCCTTCACGCAGCTGCCCCCTAAGATGTCTGGCCAAATAATTAGATCCCTCATAGGAAAACTGGAAAGGATGTTTTCTAGCCAGAAACCTGGCAGCGTGTAAGGGCATTTTTTAAAATAAATACAATTATTCCACGGCTCTCTCCATAATTTTAACCAGACAAGACAAACAGCGGGATATTTGGACATTTGATTACTATTTAATAGCTGCTAGGATTTTCTCCATGGGGCTTCTGTGCCTTTTTAAAAAAAAAAAATGACATCATTTTTTTTGATGCGTCTTTGGTTCTCCAGAAGAAATTGAAATCGTGTGCTTTTCTGAAGCCTTGTGTGGTTCTTAAACCCTGTCAGTTTGAGAAAGCACTGGACACTGACATCATCATTAGGAAAACAGAGAAAGAGAGCGACTCCAGATACTTTGAGAAATAGCACACTGTAATTCAAAAGGGGTCTAAATGATAAAAAAAACCATAGTCATCAGTGATCATGTGTGGCCTGGATTTATTAATGCTTCTGTGTTCGTCGTCAGGTCGAATTATATTCATTTTAATTCATTTTAACTGTGTATTTTGAAGCTGTTTGTGCGAATGGTCGCAGTTTTTCCAAAAACTGGATAGTATATGAGGATGCGATGCAATGATACTGTATTGATGGAGCTCTCAGTCCTGTCTTTATTGAAAATAAATTGTCTTTATCCAGACCTGCACTCAAGAACTCTAACAGCCTTTTGTGATATGCGGGTCTGTCATCTGTGCCACTTTTCTTATGATTTTGAGGTTTAATGTTAAATATAAAGAATCAGAGCCAGGAATGAGTATTCCCTGTATGTGCAGTGAAAGTTTCAACTTGTAATATTTTGTGTGATATGTTTTTCTGCCTGTTTATGGCACTAGGATTATCAAAGGTTTATACATTTAGCTTATTTTTCGTTCTTAACCTTTCCTCCTAGATGGACGACCACAGTGGGAAGTTGAGGCGAAAATAATGCGTGAGAAAACTCAAGGAGTAAGTAGTCATTTATTTGCCTGTACAGTTTGTAATACTTGCACTTTAATAAACTTGTGTGTCGCACATTGTGGCAATAAAACGTGTATGTAAACGATGTTAAATGTCCTTTTTGCAGTCGTGCATCGTGGTGGAGGTCCCTCCCTACCACAGTAAGTCTGTGGGCTCAGCTGTGCAGGTGCAGTTTTATGTCTGCAATGGGAAGCGGAAAAGGAGCCAATCGCAACGCTTCACTTACCTGTCAGGTGAGATGAGAGCTTCTCGTGACTTTTTTTACGCAATTTTACTAATCTCATGTTGTTTTTAGGCGCTGAAGTAGTTTTCCTGCAGCTCATTGTGCAGACATTACACAAAGAGATTCTCTCAAGCTCTACTTTACATTCCTTGTGTGTACTGCTGTGTACTGCTGTGTACTGCTTCCTGCTGCAAGTTAATCTCCCAAGGTAATGACAAGAAGTTTGACTGACAGCAGAGACGGTTGTAAAGCGCTCTTCGTGGTGCACGCTTCTCCACTGGGGGTTTCACTAACCCCGTTTCACTCTTTCTCTCTCCAAAGAAAGCACTGCTGTGGTTTAGAAGGGGCTCTTCCACTAACTCTAACATTAACACCTGCCAACTGTTTATTTTGTAAAGCCGACTCCCGAGCCAACCTTTTTTTTTTTCCTCACGTTATTGTATTTGCATGGGTTTTTTTTATGATTTTGCTATCCAGGAAACTTTAACTATACATAGAAAACTCTGTGGTCATGATATTTTTTGATTTGTCCTCAATGTTTTTCATTGAATTCAAATTGCTGCCTTGCTATTTGATATTGTTATTGTGTTATTTTCCTCTTGAAGCCAGTCAGATTGAAAACACCGTCGGCGGAATATAATGACATGTGAGCATTTCGTGCAACATATTCCAAAACCCCTGAGTTTTACCACAACGATGTGTGTGTGTGTATTTGTGCGTGTTGCGATCCGCATATAAGCGGCCTTGCCCCTCCACCCACCCAGCGTTTCTGTTTGCAAGCACGCCCACTCAGCACTGACAGTTCCTGTTTTCACAGTTGACAGATTAGGGCAGCCAATCAGAGGAGAGGAGAGGAACCCTGCTCTGTCAGTCGAGCTGGGTCGCTGACACCGCCAGTGTCACCACGGACACCGCCTGCTTTAATGTGGCAAAAACAAAAAAAAAAAAAAAAAGGTTTCAACGTGGGCTGGGCTGTAGAGGCCCAATTTGAGGATGAATTCTGAGAAACTTGTCAGGAAACAGAAAATTGGGGGACAACATGTCTTCTTCAAACACAAGGAGCACACTAGTTGTTAAAACTCACATAAGTATGCTCAAAAAAAAAACCCACCCAGACTTCAATTATGTTCCATGTTTAAATGGTACATTGCCCTTCTTTTACCCTTGATATCCATCTGGCTCCATTTTTAGCCACAATAAACCCTGTTTGGCCTTTTCGTGCCCCCTTGCCTCTCAATCCCAGAGGCATGATGGGGTGATAGAGGGCACGAGCAGTGAACTCATTTGCTGTTTGTCTGATCTGGGCTGCGGGGCATTCGGCTCCTCCTTTCCCACACAGCATTTCACATGATGGCACCCGGACTGACAACATATGCTCTCCCTCTAATTCAGAGCTGGATAAAAATAAAACTCACTGTCACAAGGCACCAGATTGGGAAATAGGTTACCGATTGGCATGGCGGCGCTGTGAGCTGTCACAGTAAAAAAAGGGAATGGCCCCATTTGCCATCACAATGTCACTCGCTTTGGCTTTTTTTCATCTGGAAGGAGACCCCATTTCACATTCCATACATTTCAGAGACTACGCTCACTGCTTTGACATTTTTATGACATCGTTTTTCAGGTTTTACCGAAACATATGTCGACTTCAAAGCCACACATTGAGGAAAGTGGGGGCTGAGAATGAGGAAAAAACTTGACACTGCTGCCTTTCTTTTTTTTTTAGCTGGTTGGTTGAAGTCCCATGTTGCAATGCAGTAACAAATGTATAGCTTCTTTTAATTCTCTTCACGCAGCGTTTGATTGATAGACGTAACTGACATTGTGGTTTTTCTCTTTCATCCTGTCTGTCTTTCCTCTTTCGTCACACCTCCCTTCCTCTCTCTCTCTCTCTCTCTCTCTCTGTGTGTGTGTACCTCTCTCCCTTTAGTCATGGTGAAACAGGAGCACAGAGAAGAGCTGGACCTTTCTGCAGTGCCCCCTATGTCCATGCCCCTGGCACACGCTGCCAGTCTGGTGTGCACCCAGCTGCCTTCTCCCGAGCAATGCCACCCATCGGACAACCTTCTGTCCAGCTCCCCTCACGGCCTGGCCGCCGGCTCCGGACCTGGCCTGCTACCCCTGCAGGCCCCCTGCCCCTCCCTGGGCTCCCCATCTTTCCAGCACCTGCCTCACCTCCAGGGGCGCAGCTTGCACCACCCCCCTGCAGACTGCCACATGACGTTCCACCCGAGCTCTGCCCCTGCTCCTCTTCCTGCTCCTCCCCGGCCCTCCTACCAGCCTATGCAGCACGGTCACGCTCACGGCCACGGTCACAGCCTGCCCTTCAACGGCCAGTCCAGCCTTCCTCCTCAGGGCTACGAGAGGATGCCCTTTCAGCACAGCCCCAGTGCGGCGTCGCACCCAATGAGCATGGGAATGGTGTACCCTTCCTCCCCTTGCTCCTCGCCGTCCGCTCCCTCCTCTTCGACCACCAACCCCATCGCTGGGTCTCCCCAGAGCCAGCAACCCCTGCTCGCCCCGTCGTCCCCGCACCTGCACACGCTCGGAGGCTATCACTGCTCCCCGAATCCCACCCAGGTGCCCTCTCCGGGTGGCCACCCCCTCGTGGGGCAGCACTCCTCCCAGCTGCAGAGAGCTATGGGCTACCACCCGGTAAGTCAAAGGTCAGCCTCCTGTCCCACACCGTCGAGCGCCCCCGCTCCAAGGATGATCCCCTCGCCCCACTCTGGGCCTTCCTCCCCTCAGCTCCACTCGCTGCCCTACCAGTCTCCCACCTCATCCTCCCCCACCTCTTGCGGCAGCCCTCTGGGGCCCATGCAGCAGCAGCAGCAGCAGCAGCAGCAGCAGCAGCAGCAGCAGCAGCAGCAGCAGCAGCAGCAGCAGCAGCAGCAGCATTCAGGACAGCCCTCTCCCCAGGCTACAAGTCCGGTCATGGCCAGCCTGTCCCCGGTGGCTGCAGGGCCTCTGGTGCACCCTCTAAGCCCGCAGGGGCCCTTCCCCTCAGACGGAGAGAGGCTGAACATCAAGCAGGAGCCGGAGGAGAGGGAGCCCACCTTCCGCTCCATCGGCCTGCAGGACATCACGCTGGATGATGGTGAGAGATATTTATACTTCATATTAATCTCTGTGACTACAATCCTTTTATGTTTTAGTGAAAATCAAGTTTTTAACCATGTTAACATGTCATATATGGTGTTTTTTTATTTGCTGCAAGACAACACAGTGGTTGAGCATTTCTGCCTTGAAACTGCAGTGTACCAATAACAGGTTTTATGACATCACATATAGGAACCAATCAAGTCAACTTGTGGCTTTCCATAGCGTAAATATCATATTTGATCAAATGTTTATTCATTTATTTGAAGTACATACAAAAAGAACAGAGAAAAAAAGAACACACAGATAGAAAACAATATACAAAAGAAAACTAAATCATCAAAACAAAAAGGAATGCATCAAAACATATCAAAATAAAAACCCAAACCCCACAGCGGGACAGGCACGGTCACTGGCGCTGGCACTGATAGCAGGTCTGACAAACTAGAAGCCATCTCAGTACCAGAACCGCAAGACCGGTGGACAGTCCCACATCATGTGAAGAAAAGTGCCAGGGACCACAAACTACACAACAGATCGTTTAACATTTGCACGCAATGTAGTTTACGTGGAGTTAAAAGTTAAATTTTAACTTGGAAGATCACGGTGGCGATTCACACAGAATTTGGTTGCAAGCTAAAACAGCTAAAAGGAGAAGCTGGCCCTCAGACACACACCTTCACTCCGTCTAGTAACTACACGTCTCTTTTGTTTTTGCTCCGACTCTCATTCTCCAGTTTTCTGTCAATCCAGTCTTTCTGCTCTCATTATCACATTTTCCTCCCTCGCCCTGTCCTTTTACACGACATATTTACACAGCACACCCAATCTGTGAACAATCTAATTTTCGGTCTAAATTGAGGGACCGCTGAGGGATTTAATTTACCCTGCAATATATCACGTGCAAGATGAGTTTGCGTCTGATGATGTAAAACAATACAGAGCAGCAGTTGTATTTTCAAGTGGCTGAAACCTTGATGCCTGATTACGGTGATAGCGTTTCATCCGTTGTTGCAGCGCACAGTTGTGTGCACAGGTTCATTACTGAGAGGTCCTGTGACTTAGTATTGGGTAACATAGACACAATAGGACCGATAACTATAGTATCATATTAAAGGGCCTAATTGTAAAACCGCTAAGCTTCTGTATCTCTGGCAGCAGTTTGAGGATTAATTACACTTTGTATTTTTTTTTTTAGCTTCTTGGAAATGGGGAGAGACGATTGCATCATAATGTACTTGCAAAGACTATAGCAGGACACAGTTGTGTTCTGCTGCAGTAATTACATCCTGTGTGCGTTTGAGTGGATGTGTGTGCATGTGTGTTAACAACGTGCTCGGCAGAACGTGTTGACTTAACAATTGACCGTGAAGTCAGCACATGCATTTAGCAGTTTTTTTTTTTTTTCTTCTCTCATCCATGAACTTCTTTTCTTATAATATGTGTGTCCAAACGATTCCAAATCATCTACTTCCTTATCTGCCATTCAGATCCTCGCTGAAGTTTTGTTAACCCCGGTGCCTTATTCAAATGAGGGTCCTAAAGGTTTAAGGGTTAATGAATAGCCTGTGGAGGCTGTGTCAGGGAGGTGTGATATTGTGTGTTAGCAAGGGTCAGCCTAATTAACACAGGGCCATTGACGGAAGACCGACAACCACTGCAGGTTCATCGGTGCATAATACTTATGCACACACACTAACACATTTAAAACATGTAACCTGTGTGGGAAAAAAAAGCCTGTTTCATTGATTTTGTTTACATGCACGCTAATATTCTGCTATTATTTTGACATTATTATGAATATGGGTCATGTATGCAATTCTGGATGCTCGGAATTAGGCCTTATTCCGTATATGTAGCATTTTCCAGTTAAGACGTCAGGAATATGCCAATATTATTTGGGTTTTTGAAGCCTTCTGTGGATTTCAGCACGTTCGGAATATGCGTCTCATTTGTTTATTTTTTTACCATCCTTGCCTGTTTATGGGCAGCTGTGTGTGTTGCTATGGTTGTTGTACGCAAAGCAACTAGCCAACAGTTTGCAAGGCTGGGGGTAGAGATGCATGCCCAAAATAAACTTTTTTGAGGAGAAACGCACCTACTTTTAAACATTATGAAAAACTTAGATAGCAACAGGTTTTTGCATATGCGCAAATATCACAACACCGACCTTTTCAAGAAAGTGGTTGAAGGAATCGAAGAGAAAACGTTGAAAAAAGTCATATTTTACACGGCTGCGTGTAAACAGCACAAAAAAAATTATATTTTGTGCATGTAAACATGTCATTGTGTCTTTCCTTCTTACATGCAGATGTGTACACGTGCACTCATAAAATCTGTTTACTCAGGAAAGTTGCACACAAAACTGTAACTCAGATTTAGTCGGTCTCTCCCCATCATCACACATGCAGAGACAGACACACAGCCACTACTGAAAGTAGGTGGCTGCGCTCACACTCTCGCAAAAAAAAAAAAAAAAGTGTGAGAAAAGTTTGCGAGTGTTCACCCGGGAATGTAAGCTCTCCCTTTGAGCCTGTGGCTAAAAATAGCTTTCTGTGCCAGACCAGCTCTGTAGGCCATGTTTTGAAGTACAGTAGCAATGTGAAGCTTACACCCGGCTCTGAGTTTTAGGAGGTCACACTCTTAAGTAGACCATATTAACCCCAGTTTGACAGACAGATCAGGATGGGCACAAATGCATAAAGTGATATAGTAAACATATAAGATGTTTTAAGATTATTATTTAGAGATTGCATAGGAAATTCCCCTCAGGTCAATTAAGGTTTTCATTCATTCATTCATTCATTCATAGAGTAGTGAATCATAAAAGACATACACATATATACATGCACATGTAAATGAAAGTGTTAAATCTGTTCACACACTCAAATATTATCCAGAGCAGTTATGCTAAATTAATATTTTAAGACCGCGTATATAATCACTGTCATTGGCTATATGATTACTGTGGTTAAAACAGGGGAAACCAGCTTTATAGTTAAGGTAACTGCCATCAACACATCAACCTTTAACACACATTTGAGAATGAGGTTGCGTCATCTTTACTCCTTCATGATTTTCACTCCATCTCCATCCATTTTTGCTGAGAAAAATGTGGCTTTAAACCGTTTTCTGACCTGCAGAAAGCTGATATTCATGCATAATTTTTTTTGCACATCATACAATCATTACGCACGAAATGAACTACTGCAGTCGAATCACAGACTCGTGTCAGTGGCGTGAGAGAGAATACAAATGCGAACGTGTAGAAAACTGCTCTGGTTAGCAAGCAGATGGCCCTCGTGACGCACACCAGAGCATGCTTGAGATGTGTGTCTTGGTGTGTGTGTGTGTGCCAGTGTGTGCGTTAGATGTATTGTGCTTGTGTGTATCTGTTTGATGTTGTGGTAGTGTGTGTGTGCTGTATTTGTGTGTGTGTGTGTGTGCAAAGCAGGAGACACAGGAGGTGAGAAGACAGACTGACAGACAGATGGACAGACAAGGTCAGGATCCAACCCCACTGCAGGGTCACTCAGCCGAGACATTCAATCTGAAATGTACTTGGCATCTGAGATTAAATTATACTCGATAATTTACTAGATTTTTTATACAGTATATATACTGTGTATTTTAATTCTTCCATATGGACTTAATGAAGTAGTTAGAGTGAAATTAGACTAAATCCAAACATAAAAAAATGACAATAAAAGCACATGAGACGGACAGCAAGGCTTTATTTTTTATTAGGTTTTGCAGTGGAAAAAAAAGAAAAAGGCAATGAACTGAAAAAACAAAGAAGGAACTTTTCAACAAAGCAGCATGGGACGTAACTGTGTGTCGCTAAAATGTGCAGCATTGTGTATTTCTACTGCTTTGATGTCTGAATCAAAACAGAGCAGTGTAATGTTGGGTGTGCCATCATGAAATATTATCAAAGAAAAGTCTTTCATGGTCACTGCTTTGCACATTTGGCAAAGACACCGTGGCGTGTCAGTACCTCGACAAAATAAACACAGGTTCTAGCCACTTTATTTTTATTACAGCATTTAAGGATAAAGAGGTATAGATGATTGATGAACTCTAGGATTACTGTGTTTATATTAATTAATATCTACCGCCCATCCCCAGCGAGATTGTCGGCCAGGTTTTGTCAAAGCCCTGTAAACGTGTGTGTTCGGCGACTCCATAAACACAGTAGTGGTATCTGCCCTCCTGTAACAATGATTACAGCCGTCATGGTGACAGAATGTGAAGCCTCTGTGCATTTAAGTAATTAATCAGCACGTGACGATCTCTTGTGTTTACAGAGCATTGGATGGGAAGGGATAGCTTGTGTGTGTGTGTGTGTGTAAGCAGTTAGCGGGGTGTCGGTCGTGTGCTCGGTGTGTGTTTAGAACAAAAGCCTTGTCTTTTGTTGGCCCTGCCCTGCCCAAATGCACAGCTGCCTCAAACTGCGAGCACGGCATTGAGGGTTAATAATAGGCCGAGCCCTGCCGCCTGCACTCCTTAAGAGAGACACAGATGCAATAATGACACAAATGCAGATACACACACATACACACACACACACAGAGGGAGTGACACTTGTTAGATGCAATCAAATACACGTGGCACTGTCCGTGTGTTGAACACATCTTTTAAATACACGTTTTTATTGTTCTGTTTTTCGATCTTTATAAGAGCACAGACTGTGTCGAAATAGACCGAAATGTCCAAAAGCTGTTGCTAAAAAAAAAGCTGCAGCACCACATATCGTGCGGTGCGATAATTCCTCGCATGTTGTTGACATACTTTTACGTCATTGTTACTCAGAAGCTTGCACACAAAAGCTCGCACACATGCGCTCCATTAAGATCCGTTAAGCAACGTTTTTATATTAAAACAATAATTCAGCATTATGGAAAATTGGATTTGTGTCATTAACATGGTCTTTTTTGTTTATTCCATGTAAAAAAAAAAAAAAAGTGTGAAAAACATTGCGGTTCTGCAAGTTCATGTGCGTGACTACTTCTCAGTGGGAAACCAGTCACTTCATGAAGACTCTGCTGGTTGCCTGGCAACCGCTCCTGGCCAAGAAATGGTCCGGCCCGTAAAAATCACTGTCGATACCTGATCCGTACCGGAAACCTCATGCGTAAAAAAAAAAGTCAGCGCATGCGCAGAATATGACACTGCCTGATCGATCTGTACTGCACATGTGCAACTCTGATAGGAAGGAATGGCTCACTCGTTAGCTGCTTTCATCATCAGCTCCTGCAGCCAAACACTGTTCATCTACACACACAGCTCACACTGCCATGACACAGAGCTCAGTTTAGTTTAGTTTAGTACTTTTCAACTCAGCAAAGTATCTTCTTAAGTGACTTATATGTACATCACATTTCTAACAGATATATGTGTGAGACAGCCACATAACATTACACATAGCCGATAGCTAAACTGGGCTAATAGCTAGGTGGTTAGCTACAGCACAACGTAACGTTAGCTGCATGTTTTGAGAACAACTTTGGTCTGACTCTACACAAACAGATGTGAAATAATCACATGCAAAGTTCAGCATTTTACATTTTAGTCCAGCAGAATGGCGGTAATACAACATTTATGGATGGCAACGCCCGTAATACTACAGAAATATGATATAGACGATCCTCGGTGAGATCAATTGTTCACACCTGCGTGGTACAGATCAGCTTTGCACGTGTGCAGACTGGACCTGAATGTTGTAAAATGGCAGCGAGCCGTACAGTAAATGAATAAACCAAATGCCCGGTGAAGAGGCCAACATCTAGCAATCCAAAAAAAGACTTGGATATTTTTTCTCAGGAGTTGGCCGACCAGACTTTGGAGAAAACGCCAGCGAATATTGGATTTACCTTTTGACAGGTGGCGAGAAATACGACTCCAGTTATTTCCCAAATAAAATTAAACTTGGAAATGACCTTTATTTTTTTGGCTACCTTTTGTAAATGATCTTGATTCACTTTTTTTTTTCTTTGGAAATGCCTGAAAAGTTTATTTAACCTTGCTCAAGTTTTTTTTTTTTTTGTACTATAAATGTACACCTGCCTCATTTATTGTCATTTAACAACCATCATTCAACTAGAGCTGCAAAGATTAATCGACTAATTGTTTAGATCTCAACTATTAAATGAATCACCGTCTATTTTGATAATCGATTGAGTAGTCGGCTTGAGTAATTCTTTAAGAATAAATTCTTAAATGTGAATATTTTCTGTTTCTTTACTCTTCTTTGACATTAAACTGAATATCTTTGAGTTCTGGACAAAACATGACATGTGGATGTCATCTCAGGCTTTGAGAAACACTGATTTTCAACCATTTTGTGAATTAACCGACAATGAAAATAATCTTGCGTTGCAGCCCTACATCCATCAACAGTGTAAAGTAATTTACAGTAAATTACTGATATTCGTATGTGTGTGTGTGTGTGTACACAACCAGGAAGAAATGGAAACATATCTGTAGTTCATTTAACATTGATTATTTATATGAAACAACCAGATATAAATCATATTATTTTTGTTTGTGTGCACAGACTGGTGTTTGTATGGGACCGTCTTAGTCAGAGGCTTCATTAACCGACTGTAACAGAGTAATAACACAGAGCTCTTGATTCCATGGCATGAAAAAAAAAAACAACAGTGGAAGGAAAATACGTTTCCATCAAATGCTGCTGCTGCTGCTGCTGCTGCTCGTTAAAAACAATGGCAAACATTCGCTGGTCTTTTCCCCTGAAACAAGTGGAAACGGACTTTCTGTGTCATCTTTCCATACAATTACGGTCTTAGGGAGTGTAAATCAGAGGTCTTGGCGAAGTCTGGAGCCCGCTGCGGAGGCGGTGCCAGTGTTGCCTTTTTCTTTTTTCGACAGGAGGAGGAGGGGAAGCCTGGAAATCCCTCGGTGGGGATGAGAACAACATATTCATGATTCTGATACACTTGCCAAATTATTAGGAACATTAACAGCGTTGTCTTCAATGGAGATCCTGCCAAGATTTCATCTGTCGTGTTGTTGGCTTCTCTTCCTGAGTGCACTTGTATACACACATTTTAACACCTGTGCATTTACTAGGGGGAGTGAAATCTACTTCACCACACTGTCAAGTCCTCACTTGTGCGCCATGACAAATGTGGTGACTAGTCTTCTTTTTCCAGTCAAACACCGACGCTCGGCTGACGAGCACAAATCAAGTGTGAATTCTACTTTTTTAAAACTCTATTCTTACAGTTTTTTGAAAAGCAAGTGATTAGTTGATATACCGATATAATTAATCGTTATTTTCTCCAACGTTCTCCAATTTCAGCTTCTCAGACGTGAGGATTTGTTGCTTTTCTTTGTCTCATGTAACAGTGAATTAAATGTCTTTGGAGTTTGCACTGACAAAAAGGCATTTTTCACTATGTTCTGACATTTTATAGACCAAACAACCAATCGGTAATGAAAATAATCACTAGTTGCGGCTCTACTGCTGTATATTTTTATCCTTGTGGAACAGGAAGTATTAAACGCACAATATGTAATTTTCTGCGAGCCGAGCTGTCGCTAACGTTTGCTCAGCTTGTTTCTCCGAAAACTCCAGACGTCCGATGACCACAATTCTTCATCCGGTTAAAATATATTGTTAAAGAAGACAGATATCAAAGGGTATCTTTAAAAATACCCACGCTGACGTGTGCGCAAATGGACCAAATGACACAAATGTGTGCTTGATTAAAATTGCTCCGGGTTTGAAAATTGTTGGAAACATTTGGGATAATTTGAGGACACAAACTCAACCGAATCTATAATGTAAGTCTAGTCGTTTTTTGACATTTTAATGCGTAAATGTTACAAATATATCAATTTAAACCCTTTACTTTATTATGTTAGATGGGTTAGCAGCTCCTGACCACACCCATTAAATGGCAGGAAAAGGTTTCGGGTTATTATGGTTCTGACACCAGACACTCATCTGCTGACAGTAAGTACTATTAACCATTGTAATGAGCTTTGCCGATCTCCCCGGGGCGGCCATTTGGGCTCCGGTGGTTTCCTCCCTAAAGCCCAGTCCTGTGGTCATCTGCCGAGCGGAGCCGCTATTCTGTGTCCCTGATCAAAAGCAGGAGTCTTGTGAATCGCTTAACCGTCAGATCAAATGGGAAATCCAGCGATGATTCACAGAAATGACTGACTTTTGTGCCTTCACCCACTCACTCACTTACTCCAAAAGAGAAATTAAAATAAAACAGAGCAGCAGAGTTAAACGAGTGAACCAGAGAAAGCTTTTACTGAGCCGACCTGGAAAACTGACCATCTATTTCCAATGTGTGTGTGTGTGTGTGATCGCTCAGTTCACTTTTTCTCTCATACCTGAGGCTTGTGAAGACGTGTGTGTCATTACAGGGCCCTGCGAGTGGAAACTGCGTGCTTTGATATTCCCTCTCGCAGTCTTGCCTCTTTCTGTTCCCTTTGCACAAATGTTTTCCATTGTGGCATGTTGTCTTCATTTGCTGGACTCAAGAATCAGTCAATCTTCGAGTTATTTGCTTAAGCCGCTCTGCCAGAGTAATGTTTTTTAAGCCTCGGTCAGGGAACTTTTTTCAATGTGTCATAGAGGGTTATGATAATTATCCATTTTCCATTTCGACAGTAGACATGTTTATTGTACTGAATGTCCATCTGCTTATTTCACTTCTGTTTTGCATTATGGAAATCTTTTCATTATACCTCCTTTGACGTGCACTTTAGAAACACTTTAGAGATGTGAGATTACCCAATTTCCTGCTCGATGTTAAAGGGGCTATGTGTAACTTTTTTACATTTTATTCGTAGTTTTTTATTGTTCTTGGGTGAAAGGGTTGTAATTTAACTTAAAAGATTAGATCATCCACAACTTTTTCTGCTGTCTGTAACAGCCTGCGGGCGATGTGGAGGATTCGGGTCGAATTTTCCGCGATAATCAACGTGCGCTCACAAGCCCTCACAGAGTCCGTCCACAGCAGACTGGCTCAGCGAGCAACACTAGCTATTGTTTGCTTATGGAGACTGCAGATGTCAACAAACTACAAGCACACAACACGGAGTCCACACGTGCTGTGTTTCCAGTTTTAGCATATGTCTTACCGAAGTAACGCACATGCTGTGTTTACATTAGATACATTTTGCAGCGGCGGCGAATCAGAAAAAGTCATAGTATAGTATGTTAAAAAAAATGTCATAGTATGTGGAAAAATAGTCAGTGAAAGTTATAGTATAGTATGTCAAAAGTCGAATAGTATGTTAAAAAGTTTTTTTTTTAAATCATAGTATAGTCTGTCGAAAAAAATTCATAGTATAGTATGTCGGAAAAAAGTTATTTAAAAAAGTCATAGTATAGTATGTCGAAAAAAAAGTTTTTAATAAGTTATAGTATGTTGGAAAAGATCATAAAAAGTCACAGTAGACGTCAAAACAAAAGTCATAGTATAGTATGTCGGAAAAAAAGTTATTAAAAAAAAGTCATAGTATAGTATGTCGAAAAAAAGTTATTTTTTAAGTTATAGTATGTTGGAAAAGATCATAAAAAGTCACAGTAGATGTCAAAACAAAAGTCATAGTATAGTATGTCGGAAAAAAAGTTTTTTTAAAAGTTATAGTATTTTGGAAAAGATCATAAGAAGTCATAGTATAGTATGTCGGAAAAAAGTTGTGTCAGAAAAAAAAGTCATAATATGTTGAAGAAAAGTCAAAAAATGTCATACTATAGTATGTAAAAAAAAAAAAGTGAAGTCAAGACAGCTGCAGGAAGAATGGGATGAAAATTGCCCGGCTCCCAAACCAACATTTTAAATCATGCTGTACAGCTGAGTGAACTTCAATTAATAGTTTTAGGAATTCCCATCTCACCCAAATGTTACACACACGGAGCGTTAAAAGAAGCCATCAGCACACGGGGGGGGAGGATCCACCTGATGTCAGCCTGCCTCAGAGCAGTAGTAGTCGTAGCAGTAGTATTAGTATTAGTCGGCTGACTGCAGATGTATATTTTGACGAGGGAGCCCCCCTCCCAGTCATCTGCAGAGGATCTCCCTCCGGCTGAGCCGTTCAGCGCTGAATCACCGGCTTTCTGTTGCGCTGTCATGAACAATACCAGTAAATCTGAGAAAACACTATCGGCATATGAAACTCTTCATCGGCCAAACCTCTCTTTCACTTCTGTATTATTGATGTGTGGAGCAACAGCTTGAATTAAATGATTGTATCTGAAGCATAGATTATTACTGAAAATTAACCTTTGTTTTATGTAAAATACTTCTAAAATATCGCTTTGTTTGTCAATTGATTACTGAAGTTTATTTTGTGCTTTATTTCTTTTGTCTTTAGGCCACACATGCTAACTTTTCTCAGAAGGAAAACAAGAGAGAATAAGGTCTTTTCCTTTCCATAGTCTGTTTTTTTTTTCAGACTAAGATGGAAATTCACTTCCAAAACGAGTTCAATCTTTTCTCTCAAGTCGTCCAAATTTACATCGAGCGCAGCTGTAATATGTGAAGAAAGTGAGGTCGTTTCTGACAGATTGTGTGGGAGAAACCTCTTCTGGCACCTTTTTTTTTAAAATAAGAAAGCCGAGTGAATCAAATTGAGAGGATTGCACTTGATCGAGTCGTGGGTTTTCAGATTGTTTTATGCTGACTGCTCTCTGCGTCTCCTGAGTTATTTATCAGTCGATAGGTTAATGTTTGCCTCTGCAAACAATCTAAACTGTACAGCGGAAAGTGATGTGTTTTCTGCAGACGCCCACTTGATGTCGGTCTGTCGCACTTCGCACTGTGTTGCTCATATTCCTGTATCGTTACAGCACATCGACTCCCGTGAATCAACAGAGGTTACCACACGACATTTCAGCCGTGCGCGAGGAAATGACAGGCCCGTAAAACACGAGTCTGTGATTGACCCAGCAATTGAATTTATTAGTGTTGACATTAGAGCCTTATAGAGGGAGACTAGCATCAGATAAGGTAGTTTATACATTTGATTTGTGTTAAAAGAAGTGAAATATACGATATAGGAGTGAAATCAGAAACATTTTGGTTTGGAGCTTGGGCAAAAGAAGCCCCTAGCTTTTTTTATTTTTTTTGGATACAGCAGCTCTGATGGTCCTCTAACAGCAGTGAGATGCTGTTTATTTGGAGAACAGTTGCACCACTTCTCTTTTGAAAGGTCATGGCCTTTAAAGGAGATCTGAAGTCCTCCATCACAGTTTTATTTCACCCACAGAATTGTGTGACAAAATCGATAAACTGGCCAACTTGTTGTATATTGTACCTCAGTGTTATATATACAAAGGTAAATGTTTGCTTTGATAGTCACGGTGTAGTCTCATAAGTGTGTTGCGTGCGTGTCTGCGTGTGTGTGTGCGCGTGTGTGAACATGGGAAAGGAAGAGCCTCCCACGCTAACAGGATGATGTGAGTGATGGTGGCCAGACACAAAAGCAAGCAGCAGAAAACACAAATAAAACGAGAGAATGTACACCGAGGCACTAACGTGAAAACTGTCGGTCCCCTGACGAAGACCGTGAAATTGAAACAAGGTGTTTAGTGGAAATATGCGCAGTTACACAAGAGAAATGGACTCGGAGTTTGAGGAGGAGATGGTGACGAAACACCACAAATACGAGGATTATTATATCTGACTGAATTGATGAAAGTTGTGTTGCATCGTGAACACATTTGTTTTATTTCACAGCGTTCATGTCACTCTGTGTGTCATCACATTTACATATAAGGTTCTTTTTTCTCATGAATCACATACTTGACAGGGTTCATTTTCTCATAATTGACTGAGTCATCCCCCCCCTCCTTTTCTTTAATTTTTTTTTTTAATTGAGTTACAGTAAAATGTGTTTATTATGGCCTGAGCAATGTGTGATTTTACAGTTGCACCTATTGCACCACCTGTTGCCGATACCATAACCTTCCTTCACACAACGGAAAAACAACTGCTTTAAAAGCCTTTTTAACCTTTTAGCCAGCACAAAATTGATGCAACGCAACAGATAAACATCAGCCACTGCAATCTCTGAATGCGATTTCAGTCGACGAGGCGAAAATTGGCCGATACCGACGTTTAACCGATTAATCGGTGCGTCCCCAGTTGCAGCCCAAACAGACAGCTGTTATATATATATATATACGTCGGTCTCTGCTCCACCCTCCCAAACCAGTTTACCAAGCCTGTTTCTGACCCGTCACCTTTAAAACACTTAAGAGAAATCACATGAAGAAGTCACGTCGGGACAAAAACTGCATATTGTGACATACAGTGGAAAAAAAATAAAAACCCATTCACGTCACATTTTCCATGAATTTTTACCAAAGTGTCTTCTCTCTGCCCGTCTGCCCTCGTGTCTTCCTCACCATGTCGAAGTATTTGAAGTTGATTTACTTCACGGCTGCGCTTTTTCTTTTTCTTTTTTTTTCTTTTTTATTAGCTTGTGGTCCTAGTGAATACTGAATGGAGGCAGCAGATGTAAAACACGCGCTGGCTGAAAAACAGGCAGCGGCACAAGAGAGAAAGAGTTATCTGTTATTTATTTAATATCTGTAACTGAGTCGCTGGAGTGTCCCCCCCCCACCTCCCCTCCGGGCTCCACAACATTGAATTGGTTTTAACACGGCCTCTTTTGCCATGCTTACATGAACAGGCCTGAGGAAAAGTACTGAACCACCGTTAAAGCTCTGGTGAAGTAACGGAGAGCCGCACAGGATTGTGTTTACAGGAGTCAGCGGTGCGGTGGTAACATTTCTTGGACTCAAAGAAAGGTCAGAACTGGCGCATTTAAGTGAATGGAATAGTTTCTGTCATTTGTTATATGAGGACTGACTGTATCTCACGTCAGAGCTGTGACTTTGTGACCTCTTGTTTGTTTGAGTTTTTCCACTTTGAGCTCTGGACTGGTGGAGTTTGAGCGCTCAGTCTTGTGAGGAGCTCAGCGTGAAACAGCGCTGCCCTCTGCTGCTCACAAATACCTACTTCTGCTGAGCTTCATTTCCATAAGTGATGGGCGGACGGAGCCTTTGTGAAGCTTCGGGGATTTCTTTCTGTTTGTGCCGAAAAAAAAAAGAAGAAAGAGGTGAAGCTTCGGTCAAACGCAAAACATGCGCGGTGACATCTGGTGGTTTCCAAAAAAAATGTATCGCAGCCTTTCAGGACAACACCTCATTAATTTCATAGTTTCTACCTTGTAGTTTGTAGGTTATGTTTTTGATTTTCATGAAACTTGGTGGAAGGGTGTAGCATGAGCCAAGGAAGAAGCCTTTACATTTTGGAGCGGATCCAAATTATTTTTCACTTTCGTTAACATTGCGAGATACGGCATGGCCTCTGCGGAGGTCTGCGCGCACCGAGTGCCCTTCTAATTTATCAGTGTAATGATTGGAGATTCATTAAAATATTACTTTTACTGTCTTATTACTTAGTATCAAGTGGAAATTATTCTCACATGTTATTTTCCCTCTCATGTGTGTATCACTTGTATATATCTTTTAGCTGCAAAACTGTCAAACTGAATGAAGAGCTTTCTGAAGCACCAGTGATGTTTGAAGCTTATGAGGTCATCAGTCACGTGGTGTTCTTCATTTTTTTCCGACAATGGAGAGATGCCACCAAAAAAAGGCTGTAAGAAGAAGAAGCAGTAGTGAAATCGACGTCCTGTAAACATATAGTAATAAAACCGACACAAACACAATTGTAAAACATATAACAATGTAAGAAAGTATAATATATACAGTAGTAATAATAATCTGCATTTTTGATGTTCCTGAAATTTAAAATGTATCTTTCTTTGCGTTGGACAAACAATTTGTGGATTGTGAAAACAAGATG
>JAOVVB010254679.1:0-35210 GCA_028570985.1 Heterobranchus longifilis
ACGTCTAAACAAAAACACATTCAAAAAACACATCGACTAATAAAAAGTGCTCCATAGATTTTGGTGATTCAGTGAAATGTCTTCATTTAGATCAGCAGCACCCGCCCAAGAAACCAAATAGCATCACACTGTAACACACACTCATAAAAACACACCCACACAGTCACTTAGTGCTGGTTAGTGACACAATGCTGGAAGAGCATGCTGTGGTAAGGAATGTTGTTTTTATGGACGGGGAAAGTACTCACAACACAACAGAGGGGTGAAAAACTAAAAGAGTGTCTGAAGAGAGATAGAGATACAGCATGTGTGCAGTTAAACAGCACCCAATACTGTGTAACACAATATCAAAGCCTGCACAGGTTGCACTCTTGACTCAAACTTGATTCCCTGGATACTCTGGCTAACAAGATACAGACATTCTGCTCACGTTATTTCACACTGCTGGATAAGTCTGTTATTTTTGCCTCTCCACCACTGACTTTCTCTGTTGTGTTTTTTCTGACCTGCTGGATTGGACTCCACCTTGAACTCATGAAGGTATGTGGAACAGACACACCTGCACACAGTGCAATCTCCCCATTAACTATGTAGTGCACCACATTTACCGCCTGCCATTTAATTTGAGTGTCCAAACTCTGTTCTATATAGAGCCCTCAAAAAATAGTGTCCGTGACACAGACTCTATGTCATGTACACTTTCTGCTAACAATCCCACAAAGCATTTTATAGAATTGCAGTTGTGCAATGCTGCCTGTGATGATGATTCACGTGATGAAGCATCCGAAATTCAATCTACTGCTCACTATAGAGCTCACACTGTGGGGTGCACAGAGGGAGAGACGTGAGGTAAATATATACATTTTCATCGTACTGTTCTGTAATATCTAAGCTGCTATAATGCTCATCGTACTGTTTTGTCTTTTTTTTAATACCCTATTGCTTTTAAGGCCACTAATATAGATGTATTTCTATTTATTTCTTCTGATACTGTGAGGTGAAAGGGACAGGTGCATGTTGGTGATCTGAAAACAACACATATACCCTTTTTCCACTAAAATTAGCACATATATATGCAGGTTTTTTAAGCCTGAGAACCTGCTAAAAATAGGCAATAGACTCCTTTTCCATCGCCAGTACATGAGTATGCCTTTCTGTTTTTTTCTGCTGTGTCACGTCACGAGCACGTCAGAAAACAGGGTTTAGTAAACAGTAGAAAGCAGCATGGAGGCCAGTGAAGATCGAACGGTGGTTACTTCTTTTTTAATATCGGTTAGTCGGTCTCTCTTTCAAACTTGGTCCAGATTAATTTGGAATGATGTCCGAGCGCTGCTTTGACCAAATTTGTGTCTGAGATGAAAAAAGAGTCGCAGAAGTCACTGACGGAGGCGCAGCGCGTCATAGCAGCGCGCCGGAAAGGGGCGAAAATGAATGTGTTCAACCGGGTGTCATGTTGTCATCGCTGCCGATCGGAGCTGGAGTCGATAAATACCCGTGACTGCTGCAGAGTCATTTGTCCCGGGAATAAAGGCCGATTGTAACCTTTCCCACTACAGACAAAAGCCAGATGTTAGTGGGGTTTCTGTCCAGTGGGAAAGGGGCTTTAGTCAACTCTGAACACAGACGTGATACTCTGATATATTTTTAGATTCAGTGTGACGTACACGTCACTTTCTCCCCAATTTCAGATCACATTCCTGCTGGAATATGTTTGATTGTGTAGTTTTTGGTTTAGAAGCTATAACTGGTCATTTTTCATGGTAGAAAGTGCTGCTATACTCTGTTACAGTCATTCCCCTGGCTGGGATGGATGGTACAGAGATGCCAAGAGCTCAGATAAAGAACACCCGGAAACGCTGACCAATCAGAGCAGACTGGGCTTTTCTGGGAGGGGGGCTTAAAGACACAGGCGCTACAACAGAGCGTCTCAGACAGAGGGCGAATACTGGTGCAGCAGCCATGGGCAGTGATTTATATACATTAAAGCATGTTCTAATAGAAACCCAAAATACAAGTATGAGCCTAAAAATGAGCATAATGGGTCCCCTTTAAAAAACAACAGCAAATTCATCCATTCTCCTACTGTATTTCAATATTACCAAATGCATTTGTTCAGAAATTACTTAAATGTATGTAACTTCTTAAGTATACGAAGGAATGAAGTGTGAAGGACTCTGACCTATTGACCCAACCAGGCATGTGTTAAGACTGAACCCAGCTCCATGAGACAGTCGTGATTACGGTCCAGATTTACTTCCCTTTTCAAGCCTCTAATGAAGAAAAACAACAAAGATGGAGTGGAGAAAGAGTGCGGAAAACAGAAGAGTGTGCTGAGGCTGCAGAATTTCTGAGTGGTTTAGTGGCTGCTGTAATAATACTTATGCTGGTTGTTAAGCTGCTCTGGGCGGAGGGGGGAAAAAAAGCCTCTCTGGCTGATCCTCTGCCCTGCACAGCCCCCAGATACAAAGCTACAGGGTAGCACAGACCGGCTACTACTACATCATCACCACCACCACCACCACCACATGTATCCTCAGCAACTAATGTCATTACAGTGGGCTTAGCAGGCTCAATGAAGGACATTACCATGCAGTGGTGCAGGGTTTGTTTCCCGGCACTAACCATGGTTTTTAAAACCACAACAATAGCATTATAACTGTATGCTGTAGTAGAGAGTAGGGGTGTAACGGTATGTGTATTCATGCCGAACCTTTTCGGTACAGGACGTTCGGTTTGGTACGTGTCATTGGTCCGGTACACCCTGTGACCCAAACACATCTCAATAGTCTATTTATGTTTACTACTTACACACGTGGAACTGAGTTTCTCGAACGTGAGTTGTACCCGGAATGTTTTGGCTGCACACCAGTTGTTGTCAGCTGTAGCATGCTAGTCGGCTTAGCCCCGTTAGCGGTGTTAGTAGAGCTCAATGGACAACGAGTTGTGTCTAAATGTAAGCTGACATTGTTGTACTGAAGTCAGGTATATCTTTGGAAACACTTCAAACATTTAAATTTAGGACGGCATCACCAGGATGTGTCGATGAGCGAAACAAAGCAAAAACAGGGTGGAAGTCGAGTCCTTCCCACAGCGTCCCTGCAGATGCAACGTAATAACTAATGCTGTGCAGTGTTTTTCACAGTGTTTATGTGACAGTACTTATTTGTAGAGAATGCCATATTAAAGCAGGATCAAAGTGCTTGAGCCCCGCTACGATATCCCTTCACGTCGTGTGTATTTTAGTCCGTTGTTCCTGTCCTGTATAAACGAGCTGCAGATCAGGAATCATCAACAGGTCAGAGTCTGATGATGGAGCATTACTGACATTTGGGTTATTTATTTTTTATTATTGACCATATGTAGTATTTGAGTGCCTTGACTGTTACAGGAAAAACTATGACCAATGAGCTGCTGTTTAATGAAAAAAAAAGAAACAAATATATATTTTCTGCATTTTTTTTTCCTGTTGTACCAAAAACGTACCGAACCGTGACCGCGATACCGAGGTACGAACCGAAATATTTGTGTACCGTTACACCCCTAGTAGAGAAGCCATGGATGTATAATAAAAGAGAGAGAGAGGCAGGCAAAGTGTGTTCCAGGACAGGCCAGTTAGCCGGATACAGTGAGCTCTAAACCTACTTAAATCAAGCCCTAAAACAGATGGTATTTGTATCTGTATCTGCTTGTGTGTATTACCTTAATCTGCTGTCTGCGCAACATTGCCAGCTCCCTCATGTCCCTGAAAGGCTGAAGCAGGTAGTGGTAGAGCTGAGTTGTTGCCTCCAGCAGCTCTCCATACGTCTCGTCCTCCTCGGGGTACACCTGCAGCAGCTCCACCATGCTGTCCATGGCTTTGTGTTTGTCCAACACCTGGAGCAAAAAAAAAAAAACTGCATGTAGAGAAAAGATGTAGCAGAGAAGTCTGTGATACACAGGGTGCATATTCCACTTCAACATTAAAGGACAAGGATGGTGTTATTTTATATTTTTCTTATCGTCAACAAATCCCACGAAAAGACCAAAACCAACAATGTTAGTGCGTCTTCTTCCCCAGCCAGTCTTTAACCTTAAAAGTTGCAGCCCGAGTTCTGAGCAAACATCACTCAAACAGGAGTAAATACTGTAGTTTATTTGTTGTTGACTATTTTCAGCTGCAATTTATTGTTGAAAAATAAAGAATATCAACAGAATTATCCTTTAAAAACACATCCAACTGAGTAGAAATTCAATGACAAAATATTAGCAGAAAATATTGTCAGGTATACAACAAAAGAGCCTATTTAATAGGGTTAGCTATAAATAAGACCATGGGTGTGATGCTAGTTTTGCTCATTTTAAATGAAAAAAAAAAGGATTTTAATGTGTAGTGAGTCAAATTCTGACTACTTCATGATTGCAATGACTCCTAAACAAAAGCTTTTTCAAAGCTTAGGGGGAAAAATCCAAACCTAATCTATTAAAGTGAGAGTAAAGAGTGTGAGAGATATGGAGAGTCTCTGTATGCATGGGTGTGGTTAGTAATGATACCATAAAATATATTGTTTGAGTGTAGTACAATGAGAATGAATTGGCCCCAACTGTTGCTGATTCGTACCATATGTCCAGCTATCCACAGACTGCTCATTGTTCATGCGATAAACGCTATCAAAACAGCTATTGTACACACAAATACAATTCATGTCCCAGCTCTCAGAAACCAGTAGCTCCAATTCATACAGCACAATACTTCTCCTTCACTTCTGCCTCAGATAATATTGAAATGTGCCACCACCCAATCCTCGTCCAAAGCGGTGGATAAAGTGCTCTTCTCTCTGCAAGGAGCTATAGATATGAATAGAGACTCTTATATTAACTCCAGGCTGCTTTTCCAAAGCCCTCCATGTTGGGGTTAGACACTGCACGATTCAGCTCGAACACTGCTCCTACTGTTTACCTTGGGCCTGTGTCTCCGTGGTAACCACTGGCCAACCATACACCGGCTCCCTGTCCCTGCAGTCGCTGCTAGCCAGGAAAACCCCTGGGCTAAATGAGCCGACTCCTGCATGGGCATGAGTTCTGTGTTTTATGTGTTATTTTAACTTATACGGGGTTCGCACAGCTTTCTAAGAGTAAAATTCAAGCACTTTTCAAGCACTTTCAAGGTACCTAAACCCACATTTTCTCAAAGCCTTTATCATCACATCTAAATTAATTTGCTACTATAAATGCAATTGCGAAAAATAAAGTTTACAGAATTAATTTGTACCCACAGCAATCAAGGTTTATTTTACTAGCTGTTCATATTAACTTTGATTGTATGTTTTCATCATGATTACTTTTATTTAACCATGTTTAACATGTCTGTATGGTGTTTTTTATTTGCTACAAGACATATCATGAGTGAAATGAGCATCAACACCATGGCTGAACATTTCTGCCTTCTGGCTTGAGGCCAGATCCAGAATTTCTTAATGAGGGAGAGTAGATGTGCTTCCAGCCCCTTTTCAGAGTTTTTAAAAAAAAACTTTTTTTGTGGGAAAACCATGTTAAACAAAATATTAATCATAGCAGCATCATCATTTTTTAAAAACATATTTTAAAACATGGAGGAGCTGCACTTTAATGCTAATTTCACAAGTAAGGGATCAACAGAGGAAAAACGTCCCCCTTTTCATTTCGGCACCCATGGTCTAGCTCCGGTCCGTTCTGTGTGACATCAGGAGACAACAAATAAATATGATTTTTGGATTGCAAACCTCAGTGAAAACACCAGATTATGTTGAATATCAAGTATTTTTTAAAGATTGTATTCAAAATCAAGCACATGCCTAACCTTGAAAACAAACCAAACTTTCTAGACTTTGTATGAACCCTGCTTATAAAACTTTAACAGATACAAGTGCTGGAATACAGAAATCTCTGACACTGGATCTTCTTTTATTACTTCCTTTGAAGACAGGGCCGCTGCTTTTATAATGCAACATTTCCTGCTGTAATTGTATTTACATAGTCAAATCTATTTGTTGATGATGAAAGGCAAGAAGCCAGAGGGCCTGTGGCTGCTTGGTGTGTGAGCTGATGAGCCTGCACTTCAAAAAGGCAGCAGGAGTCTTAATTAGAGCAGAAACATGATAAAGGCTGCAACTAACGATCATTTTCATTGACGATTATTTTCTCGATTAATCAATTAGTTGTTTCGTCTTCAAAAATTTTGAAAAATGTTGATCAGTGTTTCCCAAAGCCCAAGATGATGTCCTCAAATGTCTTGTTTTGTCCACAACTCAAAGATATTCAGTTTACCGTCAGAGGAGTAAAAACAAAACAAAACATATTTACATTTAAGAAGCTGGAATCAGAGAATTTTGATTTTTCTTTCCTTAAAAAAAATACTCAAACCGATTAATCGATTATCAAAGTAGTTGCCGTTTAATTTAATAGTTGACAATTTAAGTCATTTTTCAACCATACATGCCAAACATTCCCCTCGTCCCAGCTTCCCAATTGTGAGGGTTTGCTTTAGATTTTCTTTGTTGCAAGTGCACACAAAATAATTTGGGCTGTTGCTCAGAGAAAATACACAATTTCAAGATGTTACTTTGGGCTTCAGGAAATTGTGATGGGCTATTTTTTTATTTTCTGATATTTTACAGACAAAATAATCAGCAGATTAATTGATAATGAAAACAGCTGAATCCTTAGTTTTAACTTTTGAGTCATGTGATGTTGAGTGTAGAAACAAACATGATAATTGACTTTCCGTGAAGTTGTATCATTTGGATGTAATTATACCATGTTATCATTGTACTTCTGTCATCAAAATGAATGTTTTCCAGCTTTGTTTATAATAAAAACAAAATTAGTTATTGAACGTTATCAAAATTGCTGGAGACTAACTGCACAACATTGGACTAAATGACCCCTGTTTAGATAGAGCTCTCTGGCCACCCTGAATTCTGGTCTCGAGTCAAAGGCACCTTACACATAGTTATCTTTTCACATAGCTTATGTATCATTTGTTTATTTCTTTAGGTTGTCCTGTATCGTTTTTGTAGCTCTGTGATCTCATAGCAGTGGCTTGTTATTGGTGTTTCATTAAGTTAAAAGCAGCAATTGTGGCCTCATACCTGAAATATTTTACATTCTATACTGTTGATAAATCACCAACATTGCTTTCTGTTTTTCCAAACAAAGATACTGACTAAACATATACAATGTCTGAGCTACAGGGTTGACTTTTACTTATTTCTCACTTCTCCAACTTATTTGAAAGATGCCATAAAAAAAAAAAACTATTCATATGCTAAATTAAGCTGTTATGTCTACAGAAAGCACTCCAAAGTGCAATGAGGACATAATTACAGGAGTGATATGAGCGATAGTATAGACGCTCCAGCTCTATCATCAGAACTAACTCTTCCAGTTTGTCTGCACTAAATCTGCTCCGTCTTGCTGGAGTACTTTTCTCTCTGCCTTTTAATTGAAATATCTCACAGGAGGAGCACGCCTTCACTGTGATCACAGCACACACTCTGTTTAATAGCTCTTTGAATGAACTGAATGCCATTTATGAGGAGACATAAAATGCAAAGTGAGTCTAAAAGGGGAATACCAGTTATCTTTCCCACAAATAGCACTCAATGGCACCTGCGATTCAACTCAACTCGGACCTACAGCGAGAGATCATTTGAGCAAAGTGGGTTAATTATGCACAATGTTAAATGTTTTTACATTACAGGGATGCACAAGATGATTAAATGGTACCTGTAGCTAGGCTTGGGCAATATATTGATATATCGATATTGTATTATGAGACTAGATATCGTCTTAGATTTTGGATATCGTAATATGACATAAGTGTCTTTTCCTGGTTGTAAAGGCTGCATTACAGTCATTATCTCCACATTACTGATGATTATTTATCAAATATTGTATTGTGTAAATATTTTGTGAAAGCACCAGTAGTCAACCCTACAATATCGTTGCAATATTGCTAGAGGTATTTGGTTAAAAATATTGTTTTTCTCCCTATCGCCCAGCCCGACCTGTAGCCAGCAGAGGCAGTCTCAAAAAGTAACAGAAGGACAGTTGTAGTGTAGTTGTAGTGCAAATAAATATGTTAGTGGGTAACATAAAAGACTCCCTGCATACCCCAACGTGAATCATACAATGTAAAGAAACTAAGCTAAAATATTGTTCAGTCCTACTCCCACAAAGCACAGCGATATCAGTGGCTAATGTGCACAATCTGTCTCATCATGACAAAACACACACACTGAGCACACACACATTAACACACAAAACATACAGTAGTATATTCATTTTTGTGACAAATGTATAGAGAGCGATGAAACAGGGACTGTTTATGCACCGGTACCGTTTTAAAAGTTAGCACCGGAAATAACCTAAACGGTACCCAACCTTAGTACTCATATAGGTACTCTGTATCGGCAAGTACCCAAATGTAAGTATTTGTACTTGTACTTGGTCTGAAAAAAAGTATTGGTGCATCCCTAACTAGTATGAAATATATGTATGTGCATTAGAGCTGAAACATTTAGTCGATTAGCTGTTTGACAGAAAACTAATCTGCAACAATTTTGATAATCACATAATTGTTTAAGTCCTTTTTTTAAGCAAAAATGCCAAAAATTCTCTGGTTCCAGCTTTTCAAATGTGAATCTGTCCTGTTCTTCTTTGTCTATTATGACAGTAAATTGAATATATTTAAGATCTGAATAGTTTGATGCACAAAACAAGACATTTAAATATGTCAACTTACAGGTCTTGGGGGACATTTTTCACTGTTTTCTAACGTTCTATAAACCAAATGATTAAATCGAGGAAATACTCAGCAGATTATTCCATAATGGAAAACAATTGCTGTCTTAATGTGCATTAGCAGCTTTTACATGCCAGGTTTGCATTATACTCACAGCTTTATGTTGGATACCAAACACTGTAGAGCAAAGTATCAAACCTGCTTTAACTTTATCCACCCCTCATTACAAATGTAGTTAATGTTTCATCAGCTTTCACATGCTTCACATTATCATCACACATGAACAACTACAAAGCAATGCCATTAAAATGTAACTATTAGCTTGCAACGTGTCAGGTTTACTGTAGGCCTAATTATGTTTAACAGCAGGCCACAGAAAGGAAAAACTATAAGTCTCTGGTCAATGATTGACAGATCCATGCCCTACATCTGCAGAGTTTTTTCCACCAGCCTGTCTTTCTGCATATTTTGCCCAGTAATCATCACAAACATGGCAGAGACTGGGGCTTGATTGTTGTGATAAAGGCAGAACAGTGATTCTCCAGCTGCTCCATGCACACCAAACAACCAGGGTCCCAAAAAAAGACCATCACAAGAGGAATGAGTGCCAGACTGAGCACCGTGCCCACGATACTAAAATCTGTCGTGATGCTCTTGTTGCTAACAGGCACACTCACACAGCCAGTGAGCATCTTCAAGTAATGCTCTCTCTAGACTTTCCTCTAATCACATAATATTTTAATCCCAGTCTGTAGTCTCTTCTTCATAGTATCAAGTGTTATGGAGGAGCTTCATGAGGTATTCAGTACATTAGCGTGTAATGTGATGATTCTTTTCTTGATTAAATCATTCAAAATGTTAGAAAATTAGTCAAAAATGTCTGTTATAATTCCCCACAGCTAGGGCTCAGTATCAGTACCTTTAAGGTATCGACCGAAATAACTCAAATAGAATGGAAACTTCTCCAGTCAAATGATACGTGCATTCGATCCTTTTGGTATCCAAATCAGGAAAAAAAAAAAGAAAAGACTATTTGTATGGTTTTGCTTGCAACCAATCACTGCAAGCATTCTTCAATTTAATGTGACGTGCAATTGGCCCACTACCACAGCAGCTACAACCCATACAGTCTGTGGCGCGGTGAAGTAGAGCGCTGCGTGTTTTGTGGAGTGGGTAGTTCAGTGAGTCGAGATGCCACCAAAACATTCAAAAGTATGGCTAATATACTATAATAATTTGAACACTTTCAGAATATATTTGTGTAAAAATAATTTGGATGGGGTGGTGCATGTCACAAGATTTGAAGCCACTGTTGTCCCAGAGCCCATGATGACATCTTCAACAGTCCAAAAACCAAAGGATATTCAATTTATGATGATGTAAAAAACAGGAAAAAGCAGCAAATCCTCACATTTGACTAAACTGCAACTAGAGAGCGTTGCTTTAAAAATGACTTCAACGATTAATATATTATCAAAATTGTTGCAGATTAATTTTCTGTCTATCTACTAATCGTCGAAATCGATTAATCATTTCAGCTCTACTGCTGTCCATCATTTGGGCTTCCCTTATCATTCTTGTTTTGACAGACTTCACCAGAAACAGTCATCCCTCACATGAACAGAGAATCAATGAAACTCACCACTTACATAAGATCCAACAGATTTTAGAGCTACAACTATTAGTCGATTATTTGATCGACGGAAAATTAACTGGTAACGATTTGTTGTACAACTTTGGATTTTGGGCTGCTGGTCGGACAAAACGACATTTGAGGATGTCACCTTGGGACACCTTATAGATAAAATGAGTAATCGATATGGAAAATAATCATTAGCTGCAGCCCTACCAGAATTTTCACACTAGATCAGGACATATTTATGTGATGATCTGTCTCATTTTAATAAAACCAGATGCAACAAAAATGGGTCACCATTTGCTTCTGTCACATTGAGAACAAGTAAGACTTTAAATGTCATTAAATTATTTTTTCCTGTTTGGGCCAAGCCCTTACTCAGTTCCTCTGTTTGTGTTGAAGAAAACAACAGAGGAGGTGTAAGACTGCCTGAGGCTTTGTCTCCTCTCAAAACATGCATGGTGACTCTGTAATTATGACCATGACTTTATTTAGACTTAACTGTAGTTTCTGCAGTAATCTAGTTGGATTTCCCACTCATGTCTACTCTAACAGCTAGGTAATCTATTGTAGTGGTGGAAAGTAAGTACTGTACTTCACTACAAAGTTGAGGTACTTGTACTTTACTTTAGTATTTCATCATATGCTACTTTATACTTCTACTTCACTACATTTGTCTGACAGCTTTAGTTACTTTTCAGATTACAGTGTTCCCCTTCTGTCCAGTGAGAACCACGCATCTCCAGTTGTCCTCAATTAAAGAAATTCTTAGGGCCTGTGTCCATATAGCTTTTATTCCTTAGCGCCGTCTTTTTTCAATTGTTGTTTCTATGATGACATTAACGTTAGCTAGCTAGCTAGCTAACGTTAATGTCGTCATAGAAACAAAACCTACGCCTAAGCCAGCGCTTTTTTGATGAGACGCTGGGATGAAGCACTCCCCAGCACCCTGCCAGTGCTTTTCTGCCAGAAAAAGACGCTATATGGTAACAGGCCCTTAGTCGACAAACACTTTTTTGTCGACTTTGATTAAATTGACAGATCTGTAAAACAGGAGTTTCTCCACAAAGAATCATGCAAAGAAGCATAAAGAAGCATAATTAAAGAACGCTTAGTCGACTAAGACCAAAACTACCGATTGGTCGACTAATCGACTAAAAGGGGGCAGCCCTAGAAAATGCAGTACTTTAAGCAGATTTTGCTGATACACACTTTTACTTAAATAAGGTTTGAATGTAGGACTTTTAATTAAGTATTTTCCATGTGTGGTATTAGTACTTTTACTTAAGTAAAGGATCTGAATACTTCTTCCACCACTGAATATTTGGCACATTCCCTACAGTCACATGAATGAAAACATACGTTAGCTTCTTACATGTCTTCAGCTGTCTGGACTGAAACAATCTCAACAGCTGTGGTGACACATCATTTCTGTAACTCCACCTCTTATTGTTCTCCTATTTTCTCTATGAGACTCCCTTCAAACTGTTCAGCCAACTAGAGTGTGATGTCTGGCCAGACCAGATCATATTACAAGGCCTATGAACGTGCAGCAACAGATGGTAGATCACAGGGGGGACAAAGGAAGGAGGAGGAGAATGAGCAGGCCATGAGGCACAATTATGTTCCGAAAACTACATGTTCTTTGGGAGTCTGTGGTTGTCCTATAAAAAAAACAACATTCCCATGTAATCTAGGCTGGCTTTAAATAGTGTAAAATGTGTTTTTATAGACATCAAGAACCAAAAGATTCATATCACACCTGCAGTGGTGGAAAGTAACGAAGTACATTTACTCATACTTAAGTACAAATTTGAGGTACTGGAAAACTGACAACTCATTTGCCATTTTTCATGTAAAAACATTTAATGGTTCCAGCTTCTCAAATGTGAAGAGCTGCTGCTTTTCCTTTTCATCATTTCAGTTATTTTAGTTTGGATGTTTTATTTGATAAATGTACATATATATGTATATGTAAATATACATCAACTAATAAATTATTATGTATTCCTATAGGTTAAACTACCCAACAGTATCAAGTAATTAAACGAGCTCCACCTTTACCAGCTGCAACATTAAAGCAGCAATCAATAATTATAATACCATTATATATATCTTTCTGAAATGGGCCATTCTGCATAATGAGTACTTTTACTTTTGGTACATTTTGATGCAAATACCTTTGTACTTTCAAGTAAAATCTTGAATGCAGGACTTTTACTTGTAATGGAGTGTTTTTACAGTGTGGTATTAGTACTTTCACTACATGAAACGACATGAAAGCATAAGTTAATTCACCTCTTGCATGCGTCTTTTGGTCCTCTCCAGAGCATCTTCATAGCCTTTCTGCCTCAGCTCACTCAGGCTCTCGTAGTACTCCTCCGTGTCCTCGCTCTCGGAGAAAAGCACCTCTGAGAGGATCTTCCAGCCGCAGGTGTCCAGGGCATGACCCAGGTACACCTGCAGCTGGTAGCACAGGGCGTCCGTCTCCCGCTGCGACACCCCCGGGGCACCGAAAAGCACCGACCACACGCCGGACTGCTCCTCGGGGAAGGGGGGTAAACACGGCTCCAAGTCCGAGTTGACGGCGCACAGCTGGAGGTGGGCTGCCCTCAGGTCCTGGAAGGAGAACAGCCCGGCCCAGCTGAAGTCCGCATGGCCGCTGCTGTCACCGTCCCCTGGGTCTGCATCATCCGGAGATAGCGGGACATCCACCGGGTCCAGAATCTCGATATCTATTACTTTCGGTGTCACAATATCCCAGGACCCTAATGCGGTACTGACACACTCGGATGTCTTTGAAACACCGGGTTTTAAAGCATTTTTGTCCCCAACAACATTCTTTGTTGTGGGCTTTCCTTTCGGGACAGAGTGTGGTCTAACTTTAGCCGACTGGCAGACTTCATCTTTCTTACTTTTTGTGCGTTTCTCTGCCACGGAGGCACCGGGGGAAGGAAGCGTAACGCAAGCAGCGGGGGCACCGTCGAGCAGCGGGTCCAGGAGAAAAGTAGTCCGTCTCTGCACGGTTCTGTTGTGGCAGGTTATGGCGAACTTTCCCTCGATATCGTTCCAGGCCACGATGAAAACAAATTTATGCCTCTCTTTTTCGTCGAAGACTCTCGGTCGGACGGACACCCACCCGGACTCCAAGTTATCCTCCATCGTGAATGACATCTCATCCAGCCAGTAAAAAAAGGGACAAGATTAACGTTAGCTTAAAAAAAAAGGTTAACGGTCGAGGCTAATGGCTACTGCTAGCTACGGTTAGCTACTGTTAGCTAGAAAAGTAAGATTTGGCGCAGCTGACGCGAATAAACAGACTAGCTAAATTAAGAGGTGAAACAAAGGCGGTCCAGCTTTGTTTACCCGCTGCCAGCTGCGTGCGAGCTGGAGAAAACGCAGCTAACGTCGTTATCCCTCCACACGGTCGAATTTGGGATCCAGACATGAAGAAGTTCAAGCGGCCGGACGCGCTCGGACACAGCGGCGCAAACGACGGAGGAAAGTCGGCTTCACAATGTCGGTTGTTGTCATGACACCTGCCCGTCTACCTGCCCCCCGATGCTCGCGCTCAGTATTAATAAACGGTGTCGCTCTTTGTCCGCGAGCAGACAATGCGGTCGGTCGCGCGGCTCGGTGTCACGTGTGAGCTTCTGTTTACAAGCAGTCAAGGTGCGTGCGTGTTGTCAAATCCGGGGAGGGATTTAACTGGTGCACCCCCCAACACATACACGGTGTTGCGTTCAATTTGCATGATGAGAGTAGTACATACCAGTGGTGAAGGAAGAGGCACTCCGATTTAAGTGGAGATAGGGTAAAAAACCTAACAGATATCACCATGAAACTTCCGCAATTGATTACTTACTTGCTTTATTTTGTTGACATATTAGAGTCAAAGGTTTTTACAGAGGGAATTTTGGATATCTTTTTTTTAATTTTTTTATGTTATCACTCCATCGTCATGTTATAAGGAATAACATTTTACATAAATCAAGCTATGAATGATATGATGTGAACCCCTATGTAAAAACCTTCAGAATATGAAACTGGAAAGTTTGGTGTACATAGCCTAAGTGAAAAACTCATTTTGAGAAAATTGCCTTTAAAGATATGTATATGTAATATTCCATACATCTTGATTACATTAAGACAACTATTTTTCTTTTGTATTACACATTTTCTGAAATTGTATGTTTAAATATGCAAATTAGGCAATATCTAATGATAACATTTGGTGAATTTAAGAGAAATCTAGAGACATGAATAGATATGTTTCAGGTTAGTAAGATAACGGTCACCTTCGAAACATGAAGCCCATTTTTCCCATGCAACATGAAGGCAGCACAATAGTCCCTTTACTGGAAGAGTTTATTAAACCAAACGACAGGAAGAGACTTAAAATAAATCCGCATACATTTTCTCATTCTATAATTTAATTAAATAATTAGTCGGTTTTCCTCCATTCTCCGTTTACTTTATAGAAATAGCTCTTTCTGTCAGTCTCTGTCCCCTGCAGACGTGCACGAGGAGCATAAACATCTGCACGTGGGCAAATCCATGACGCAAGCACGCAGAGAACGTGACGACGGCGCTGGGCTGGATGCTGTACGGAAAGTCGCCCAGGACAAAAGACTTTCGATTATCAACAAAACTAGAGATGTCGGTTTCAAAACATGAACAGAACAACAGAAAATGATTTCCAGACGATAAAAAAATACATTTATATTAATTAATCTTCCTGTAAAATTGATAGTGAAACAATCCTACGTTTATATTCTATGTTTTGTATCTTATTTCTCCAGATAGATTAGTTCTAATCGGCTCTAGGACCACAAGAATCAATAAAAATAGTAATGAATCATTTTTCTTACACATTAATTTATTAAATAGAAATAGACTATATTACAAAGTAATTCATTATTTGATATTTGAATGGGCAATAAAAAGAGGGATAATAAAATAAATTCACAAATTAAATATGAATCCATCAATAAATACTGTAGTTCAAATTAAAAAGGGGTTTACAAAAACAATATAAAACAGGCAATAAGTACATCATTTAAAAAATACATTCATGAATTCATAAATAATGTAATTTTAAAATCTGTCTAGTTATTTAAATATTAATACATTAATTCGTAAACATATTTATTAATGCCTATTTATCATTTTACAATTAGTTATTCACTAATTGAATAGAAAAATAATGAAAATGCTCAATTATTTTTTATATTTTCGTCTATATTTCCACATTTATTTATCCTTTCATCTTTTTCTAATTTATTTATTTATCTATTCATCTTTATTTCCACATTTGTCTTATTTTTACACATTTATTTTTTTAAAGCACTCTTATGGCTCCATAGATTGGGACATCTGGTGGTTAAATGTGATTCACTGGTTGATGGTCATGCATTATTATTTAGAAGAAGTCTGGCAGTGGGGTAATACCACATCTTAAGGTTAGCACATGACAAAATACATCAACTGAGTAAACAGGAAATAACAATTCCCTTTGGACAACCACTATAAAACCCACAATATAAAACACATAATAGCTTTAAGAATTGTTCTCTGGTATATAAATAAGAGCATTAACAATTAACACTGTCTGGATATAATTTGTTGACTGTAAACCACATGATAAAAACCTGCATTGATTACAGTATATCTCTTGATTCTTTATGAAGTTTTTGTCCACTAGATGGCTGCAGCAGCACTTGTCAAATCCCTCTTCTTTCTATCCAGAGAATTTAAGATTAACACTGCCATTATTTGCATTTGTGATACCATGGAAGTTGGTAGACATTTGTTAGAATGAACCAATGTGTGAAAACTACTCTGACATGTTACAGCACCTTCATGCAAATAAAAACTTGAATGCACAAATCAGTCAGTTGAAACTTCTGTATGTTTTCACTCTTTAATCCATCCAGACAGCAGGCCAGCCCTCTCTAAACAAAACCCACTCACACATGCTGATTTTGTTCAATTAGAAGTTTATTGCTACACATGATTCAATTATTTTTTTCAGAACATTAGGCACATTTGGAGTGTTAAAAGGCATTACTTTAGGTGCATTCACAGCTGCTCTTTTCAGTTTTTCCAGTAACAGTCAAACACTCGTTGTTGGTTAAGGCTGGAAAGCCAATTCAAAATGTCAGTATACCAGTCTGGCACATACAGTGAAAATGGTCCTAAAAAGACAGAAAGAACTTCAGCATTTCAATCTTTTTGGTCTGTAAACTTAGGGACTGTGTGAGAAGGCCCCTCCTTATAAACAGAGGCCTCGGTGGTGGTGGTGGTGGTGGTGGGGGGGCTCAGTGGGTTTTGTTGGCCTTGTCGAAGATGGCCTTCATCTGCTCCTGGGAGGTGGCCTCCTTCTGCTGCATCAGGTCAGCGTGGCCTTTGGTGACACCCCAACCATCGGGAGCAGCCATCGAGGGGCAGAAGGGACGGCCGGACGCAGGCTTCAGCTTCTCCCAGTAGTCACGACGGGCCCTGCGGAGAGCAATACCTTGTTTTAAAAAAAACTAACTGGGAGGAATTTTGAGAGAAAGCATGAGGAAAAAAGAAAGAAATCTCTGCAGTACCTTGCTCTGACCCAAGGCTTTGTGTGCATCACCAGACCACTTCCCCAGCTGCCATGCTTCTCAGAGCCAGCAGGCAGGAAACCCCTCTCGGGTGCCAGCTCCTCAGACAGGGCACGGATGTGATAGGGTTCAAATCCACAGCAGCCGCCGATGTAACGGATGCCAGCATTGTACGCTTCCCGGGCGTATTTCTGCATGTCCCATCTGGTCAGGATCCTGGGCTCCAGACCTGTCGAGGACACACGGTTACACATTATTGGTCTCGTCCCCACTAGAGGTCGCCAAAGTTTGATTTGAACTGTAAAGCCTTTTTAAAAAATATAAAGTTGAGCTATATCTCTGCATTTCATAATTTCTGTTAAGAAAACTAATGCAACTAGTTTTTAAAGTCTGGATTATTTTTTAAGATTTAAACAATATAAGGGCACGATGAAGACATGAACACAAGCTGTATTCACAGAGCCTTCTCTCTACTAATCAGCCTCGTCCTGCATTAGAAAAGTACGCAGTTAAAACAACCACAGAGCTGAGAGAACAATGGACAAGCACCAGGGAGAAGAAAACACTGGAATTTTGAGAAGAAAATGTTTTAATGTTTTAAGAAAGAAAGAAAAAAAAAAGTCCCAACAAAGCAAAATGTTAGGAAGTGATTCCAGTGCATTTTAAGAGTTTTAAGCATATTTCGTTAAGGGGATAATATTGTGAATTGCAATTACATTTTCACATTGTCCCATGCCTAATACAGACAGAATTATATTAAACGTTCCTGAATAACAGGAAAAGTCAGCTGTGATGCAATATTTACAGAAAATAATTCCTTCCACAGGAAAATTATTTCCTGCAGTTTTTGCATTCACTGTTTGAGTTATGGTACAGTTTCAGTTGTTCTGTTTAATTGCTATGGATTGAATATAATATTAAATATCCATAAATTATGTCACTTAGTCAGGGGTCGTCAGTTTACTCAGTGACAGAAAAACACTGTCCTACGTCAACATTTAGACTGAGACATTAATCGCTGAGCAGCAGCAGATTTGAGAGTGTACGTACTGAAAGGAAACTCTGGCAGATCGATGAAACCCTGGCAGTTGCAGTCGGGGGTGTGGTAAGCCAGCGGCTGGGACATGTAGTGAGCCTTCAGCCCGGCTTTCTCCACTCCCTCCTTCATCATCTTCACCGTCTTCACACACGTCTCCGGGTCAAAGTGGCAGTTGATGCCCACAATCTGAGCTCCTGCAGAGGAAACACGCAAACTTTATCACAGCGCAAACTACTTACAGGAAATGTGGTTTTTGCAATTGCCAATACAAGTGATACTTGGGGCACAATTACTGAAAGCACTAACTGATCTTATCTATTGATCAGATATGCTAAAGCACAAGCACATAAAACAACAGACACTATAAAACTAAACGCCTGTGAGGTTGTGTGTGATGTTTCAATGACAGTGTTTAGCAATTATCAATTACCTGCACCCAGAATGCACCTGTGAAAACAACTAACTAATTAGACCAGGTAGAGCTTGAACACTGAATAAGATTCAGGTTTCCTCTTTGGCCAGTTTTGGAGAGAATTAGAGGAAGAGATGATGGACTGTAATCACAATGTACTGCATTTTGTTAACAGTACAATACAGTAACTATGTTCATGTCATCTCCAGTTAAAGTAAGTGTGTCTCATACTGTTAGGAGTATTGAGAATAAACACATGCATTTCATGCTACAAATTAAAATGCCAAAAGACTCGAGATAATAGTGTTTTATACTTTTATGCACATCAGTGTGCAGTTGGCATCAGCTCTTAGTCTGGAGTTTGTTTGTAAAGTAGCGGTGCAAAAACACTATTTTTAGATGAGTTTATATCATTTTGAATTAAGTGTTTGCTTTTGCAAGAGATGCAAGACTTTTTGTGTGTGTTTGGGTTTTTTTGTGTGTCGAGTTTTGATAAAGAGGATCCTCGTTTCAGAAATTGTGTTTCAGCAACAGTAAAAAAACAAACAAACAAAACGAAATTGTCCTGATGGCATGCATTTGTGGATAAAAGACAATCAGATAAAAACTGGTGCAGCTTTTGTGTTGATTTCTGTAGCAGTGTGTACTGATACCTCCACTAGATGGCGCTAAAGTCTGCATTTAAAATCCTTCACAAACTGTTGAATTCTCCCCTCCATCACCAGTGTGGGTCTGAGCTTGGGATTAGACACCACAAATTATTAGTGGTTCTGCTATTTAGCCTACCCATTGGTATAAAAAAATAATAGAAGCAACTATTATTGAAAAGTGTTAAGAGTCCACTGCCTTCACCCCAGTGTCATCTGCACCCACAGGATGTTTTACAACAGACGGATGGATGTGAGATGTAGTCGTACCAGCTCTGACGAGTCTGACGGCACATTGTCCGGGGCTGACTCCGTTCAGGTCTCCTTCCGGTCCGATGCACAGAGTTGCAGCCACGGGCTTCCCGGTGGTCTTCAGAACCTGGACGGCCCACTCCGCCTCCTCCACGTGCTCAAAGTACTGCAAGCAAAAACATTTAATCATTTCTCTTTTAGTGGGTAGTTTTACTCACATTTAACTGAGAAGCTCAAACTAACTGAGACTGCAGCACCTACATTTGAAAGCTGTTATACTATATATATATAATATTTCTATTAACAACTGAAGAGTTTCATTGTCGATTTTTTTCCTCGATTAGTTGGTCTATAAAATGTCTGGAATCAGAATTTTTATTATTTTTTTCTTATAAAATTACTCAAACTTAATAGTTGACAACCATAATCTTTGCAGCTCTAAAACAGATGAAACAACTGTAATGTTAAAGGCCTGCAACCTGTTTAAGTTCACTCAGCATCATTTTCTGCTGCAGCAGCTGTTTGCACTGTGTTCATTCTAACAAATCAAAAATAAAATTGTTGATGTCTACTATCGTCATTACTGATTAAATGTTATAGGGCTCGCCATAGAATGACCCCTTTATTTCCCAGACATTTGTTTTTGTGCCTAACAGTGCTGTATGGTCGATACCTCTGCAATCAAGAAGTCCACATTTTTCTTGACGAAGACATCGAGCTGTTTCTTAAAGATGGCCTTGACGTCAGCCTCGCTCTTGCAGCTGAGGTAAGAGGGGGTCTGAGAGACGCCTCCTGCCACCAGAGCGTCGCCCTCATTGGCCACCTCCCGGGCCAGATCACAAGCCGCTTCGTTTATCTGCGCCCCCTGAACATCAAAAGAAAAAGACAACACGTTAAAGCAACTTTTAAGAGAACACTAAGTCCCGTGTTTCCGGTCTCTGCTGCAGGCAGCTGGTGTCGAGCTGCTACTGAAGCTTTAGAGCAGCTGCAGCACATTAACGCTGTACTCACAGTGAAGTGCTGAACGTTGCCCCTGTTCTCCAGTTTGTCGTCGCTTGCGTAGAAAGTGAACGTCTGCATGACATTGGAGCCTGCCCGCAGGAATTCCCTGTGCAGCTGCCGCACTGAAACAACGAGAAGGTGCTCAGAACTCGATATGCAGGTTAGGAAACACGGATTCCCTGTACAGCTTCTGCTGCGACACAACAAGAAGGTACTCTAAGAACTATAAGTGCCAATCTCAGTCTCCACCCTCACAGACTCAGAGGTGATTTCATGGTAAGTCTGAGGGTTTAAGGCTGTCCTACTGTCAAATCATCAAGTCCACGAGGGCTCTCTTGAGCCCTTTCTGAACACTTTCTGTAAGTCTGCATGAATGCAAACTTTGCCTGAGGGAATTACCCACAAGTCACAGCGTTGTGAGGTACTGGGTTACCAGGGGAAGTTCATACATTTCAGAAACAGAGATGCTGCCATCTGCTCAATAAGTGTTAAATACATGTTAATTTAAGTTCAGCTATTTTATGTCACACTATCATTATTGTCATCAACATCATAATTATTATTATTAAATTGTCGTATTTTATCAATTGTAAAAGAAAAAACCTCTAAATATCGCCATCAGCCATTAAAACCCCATATTAGTCGACCACTAATAAAAACATGTAAACGAGGAGGATTTGCACATGGCTGTTCAGTGTATTGCATTTACACAGAAACATTAACATGAAGGATTTAATGTGGTTCATAAAAACATGAAATCAGGAATGCAAACTCACCTTTTCCCCCTTTTTTTTTTTATAGCAACCATTTCTTTATATTTTGCTTAATGCTGCAGTTTTGACTAAACACTACAGCTGCACACACAGGTGACATTAATTAAATCTGTGAGGGTTCAGGGATTAAGGTTTTAGGTGGGACCTTTATACAGGTTAGGAAACATTTCCTGCATGTCACTTATGCACAGAAACATAACGACATTCAGAACTGGATGTGCAGGTTACTGGCCGACTGTGGCTGGCGGAAAAAACCCATGCTTATATTTTATAATACCAGGTTATTGTTCCAGGAAGTAGTACTTGCAGTAGGAGTACCTGCTTCTGGGTGCTCGGCTGCAGCCTCAGGTGTCCACGGTCCTGCTTTCACATAACCTCTCTTTTCCAGGGCGAAGACAAAGCCTCCGTCCCCGACAACAATCTCTCCTGCATCCAGACGCTCCAGCACACCCTGAGGGGAAATAAAAAAGTGTGCAAAAAGCACAGAAATGCACGTGTTGAAAACTTGACTTTTAGTGGTTTTGCAGATTCTGAAAAACAGTTTGTATCTCAGGCAATCATGACGCCAAGAAAGGCTGGAAATGCACATAAGTGTGTTATATTTTACCACCTGGTTAGCTGGTCGGATGCACAACCACGCACTTCCGTTTGCAACAACATCTGACAAACAAGAACCAGCAACAAGTGAAGCTAAAACACACATGCTACTTAACACACATTAAGTTAAGAGTTATCCACTCACTTTCTTTGCTCCTGGTGCCATGATGAAGATGAAGATGAAGATGAAGGTTATTGCAGCTGTGACCGGCCTTCTCTGCTCAGCTACTGAGTTCGGAAAGACTTTGTGCAGATATCCGTGCTGCTTTTATAATCCAGCAGGGGTGTGGTGCTCACTTTAAGAACCGCCTGCCTCTTACATAGCTCATCTTTTTCTTTTTCTTTTTTTTTCTTTTGGAAAATTCCCACAAGACAACCTATTGTCCATGCTCCCGCAGAAATGCAAACCTCGTGCTCTATTGATCTTTAAAAAAAAAAAAAAAATCAATAAATCAATATGAAGATTAAGTGCTTTGAACAGGATTATTAGCAGTGTTGGAAAGGTTACTTTTGAGGTACAGGTTACTAGTTACCCTGTTAAAAATGTAACAAGTAATGCAACTATTTAAATTGCTTCATCAAAGTAATGTAACTAATTACATTTGGTTACTTTTATGGACAATAAAGCTCAAAAGTCCTAAAGTCAAATATTTAAATCAGGCAGTGTAGAGTGCTGTAGATATTCCTGCACAGAGATGAAATGCAAAGCAACAGAATGAATGTTATATTCTACATATAACCTTTCTTTTTTTCTTTTTTTCCCCCAAAACAATATATTCAGATGTAACCCGTTTTGTAATCCCCAACTTTTTTGATTAGTAAATGTAATTTAATGACATATTTTTTTGTCAATAACTCTGACTCATTACAGTTACATTTATTTTGTAATTAGTTACAATAATTTAGATACAATGTGTTACATTAGCTACTCCCCAACACAGATTATTAGTGCAGAGAATCTGAGCCATGCCGATCAAATCAGATTTAACTGCCTATATCACATAAATTAGCCTAATGCGAAACACAGACGCCGTACAAATGCAGATGTTATACATTTAAATGATTTTCTGCAACCTTTAAGGCTTGCTAATGACAAGTTTGGACAAATTAATGAGTAGCAGCCATAATGAGCGATTATGAAAACTTTGAAAATATTTTCTGCATAAACCAGAAACGTGATGAAAGAGAGGACAGTTTTAAAAGCCCTGAAACATGTGCAGGTGTATACTGTAGGAGCAGTGTGATAAAGCTAGAGGAAAAAGAGGACAACAATCTGACAGAAGTCTTGTATGTTTGAGCTCCTCGGTGCAGAATGATGTCTGTGCTGCAGAGTTTGAGTCTGTTTTCACACTCAGCTGCTGCAGACGGGAACATTTCTCTTTGTCCGAGACATGATGTACAGTACAGAATGAACAGGATTATGTGACCTCACAACTATAGCTCGGAGCCAATCCTGGTCCTGTATAAAAGTGTAATGTGATAACTTGAAGCCTCCAGTGCATAAAACATGCACAATGGAAGTATACAGTGATGTATGGGACACATCTTGTGTGCAGCAGTGTCAAATATTGTCAGCGAGTTCAGCGAGTTCAGCGAGTTCACTGAGTTCACCGATCCACGTGTTTTGTGTGTGTGTGGGGGGGGGGGTTTAAATAAAGAAAAATGAAAATGAAAAAGTGAAAATAACTGTGCTTTTGTCGATTTAATTGTGTGTCTATGGGCTTTGTAGCCAGGGCCGGTCCTAGCATTTTTGGATCCCTATAGGTGAAATCTGTTCAGGACGTCCTCTCCCTCACACCAGTCTTTTCCTTCTCCTCTGGATGCGGCTGGGTCGTGTCTAGATGGTAACCCAAGATTGAAATCTGCCGGATTACAGATGACGGCCGGCAGATCCGTGCACCGCGACCACGGAGGGACGCCAAAACACCGCCCACCCACACACAGAGCTAAGTTGTCCAAAATCGGCAAAGTATCTCTTTAACCATTTGATGTAAATGCCTAACCTTAACCATTTCACGAGACTTTCACAAATCTTGAGTTACCATCTAGACACGACCATGTGGCTGCTGCTGAGAGTCTGCAGTGGCGTGTCCAGATGTTGGACACCCCTGACGTGTCCAGATGTTGGACACCCCTGACGTGTCTGTGCGCACACATCATGTCTGTCTCCACTACTCATATCTACTTTAATTACTAACATTATAGTATCTTACAGTTTCTAACATTCCTGTCTTTAAAATTATATTTGAATGAAATCTGCCGGTAGGTGTGAAAGGCATGTTTTCTTGAAAAAAAATTGCCAAAAAAATTACACAATTTATCTTAGCCAGAAACTGTGAAAATGGAAATTATTGTCATATTTTCAAATTTACGATGGGCCGCAAACGAATCATGTGTGACGAATGCTTCTCTCAGGAAAAAAAATAAAAAATCTAAACTTAAAATAGTGATATTTAATCAAAATCACTTTATCCTAGCCTGGTCACGCCCTGAAAGTGTTGTGCCGTTGCTCGGATCGGCTGCAACACACTGAGCGCACGCTACAAAACAATATTTGTTTTTTTAAAAAAGTTCTTTTTTTTTTTCATTTTTCTTTCTTGGTGCCTTTATGGCCTATACCAGAGGCCGGCCCTGTTTGTAGCATATTCTACAAGCTTTTTATTCTACAGGTTCTACAAGCAAGCCACTGCATCCAGCAGTTTAGTCATTCGGTTATGTTAATACATTGTGGCAACAATACAACAATAAAAAGTCATATAGTTTTGAGAAAAAAGTTGTGTTTCATGAAAAAAGTCACAATAAAGTAAAATGTAAGGTAAAGTGATTCCAGTGTTTTAAGAGTTTTAATTTGGGCCAGGAAAATCAGGACATGAAGTTTTCATATCTTCCCATACCTACTCTCAATCCAGATTACCATGGCGACGACATCCTCTGGTAATCCGGCCCAGGTCAACACAACGGAGTCTAGGCAACCGCTGGTATGTTAGACTTTTGGGGGGGAGGGAGGAAGAGACTGGCTGAGGAAACTCAAAACACTGTGGGGCTGCCACATTCAGCCCACATTTATATAATGTTCATTTTCTCCAGGATCATAACTTTATATCTGACCATTAAGGAAAAAACTAAATTCAGCTCCTTTACTTAAGTAAAAGTAGAGCACAAGTACCTCAAAGTTGTACTTAAGTACAGTACTTTAGTAAATGTAGTTTTCCACCACTGGACAAAACACAATTTCATGTCTTGGATCTTTTTTAGGACGTTGCTTTATAGGTTTTTCCCTCAATATCTGAGAAAAAACGCCACGTGTTTACAGCAATATAACACGACATTCTGACAGCACGTGCTGTATAGATGCCACATTTGTTGTGGATGATCTAGTTTAGACATGTCTCATGTCTAGGGGGTTGAAATGTGCTGGCTGTAACTAATCCAGAATAACATGCTGTTATCAGGCAAAATGTTAATTGTCATTCAGCTCGTTTGTATGGTGGTCAGCTGCACGGAGACTTAAGAAGACACATGCAAAATGAACACAACGTTTTCACCAATATCATGACACATGCTTCATTTAGAAAAAAATAAAAACGCTGCAAAGTGAGAAAACGCAAGCAAATATAATTAATTAAATTAATAATTTACTAATAAATAATTTTCACCTGATGGTGGCGCTAGACGAAGGCTGCCATCTTGTGAGGATCTTTCTCCTTCTCCATCAGATTTGACCGATTTAAAGGTGCTGTAAGTGGAATTTTATTTTGTTTTTTATTTTTTAATAAGTGTTAAATAGGTCTACATTTAGACACTGATATTGAGTGTTTTGTCAGTAACATGGGTCCTCTGCTCTGCAGTTTACAGAAAATACTTTTTCTGGTATCCTGCTCCCATCCAATCAGGAGAGAGGATTCCAGAAATGTCTTTTTCTGTTTCCTGCAGAGCGGAGGGAGTGTTCGTTACTGATCAAACACTCTGTATCAGTGATGGCTGTTGGAAGGTACAGCTATTTAACTTTTATTTTAACAAAGTAAATCACTTACACCACCTTTAAGCAACTTTTTAAGCCAAAAAATGCTAAATATAATCTGTAGCAGGCACAGGATGCAGATCCTCACAAGATGGTGCCCACATATCAAGATTCACCGCTCACCTGTTGAAATCACTGACGTCTCCACCTGCATCATTGCACCACACCCCCAATGTTATATAACTCCACCCACCAGGCCTGTGAAACCACAGGAGTGATTGAGTTTATCATGGACTTTTCTACCTCATTATAGCCGACTTGATAATGCTTTATTGGTTGATGTTTGCCGGAAAGTTAACAGATTGTTTTATGTTTCATAATGCTATATTCCCAAGTTTACCCTGTTAATATTAAAGAGCTCCTCTTGTGAAAATCAAGTTTTTAACCATGGTAACATGTCTATATGGTGTTTTTTATTTGTTACAAGAAGTTCTGCCTTCAAACTGCAGCGTGCCAACAACAGTCTCAAACATCTGGATTCAGACAGACAGGTTTTATGACATCACACGTCTAAGGAACCAATCAAGTCAAAGGAGAAAAGGGAGAAGAGTAGATGTGCTTCCAGACCCTTTTCAGACAAAATATTAATATAAAATATTTGCATACTTTAAAACATGTCTGCAGGAGGACTTTAAGTACAGTACTTGAGTAAAAGTTACTTGTGTTTTGCACTAGTTATTTGTGTCTGTGTTATGTATGTCTGTAAAATTGAAACACCAGTGAAAAGAATTGATCTGTGTTAGATCCACGCTGACAGACTTATCTGTGGCGGTCCTTGAGCCTTTTATTGCAACACTCAGCCTCCTCTGACCTGCAGCAGCTGCAGCAGGTTTTAACTGGACGTTTATCTCCACAGCTGCTTTATTTTTTAACACTGACATGCAGAAACAAATGTGTTTATATACTCATGTGTGGGACATGAAACTTTGTGATTCCAGTTTTTCTGTAAAATGTTTAACATCATAATAATTTCACCTCTTTGGACCTCAGAAAGCATTAAGTGTAGTCATTATAAATGCATTATAATTCACTATGAATGCCCCCATAATGCTCTATAGATGTAGTCTCATAGAAAGTGGACCATTTCATATTGTATCACTAGATTCTATATGTCGTAAGTATTATTATCATACAGTATATTACTGTAATCAACAACAAATGAAAGTTAAGGGCTTTTGCCTTTGCATGAGCCCTTATTATTTTGCAGACAATGCAAAGGCAGAGTACCTTAAATTCAGAATAACGGTCAAAATTCATTAAAAAAACAAAACAAAGAATTGCCACATTTCCCATATTATGTCTACAATTCATTTAAAATAAAAAAAAATAACTTTAAAGTAATTTTTCTCAGTTTTACACTCTTGTGAGTTAAGGCCTTTTGCGTTTGTAGGGCAGTATTGTTATTCCGCATTGAATATAATATGAAATATGCATAAAATATGTAAAATATCTTAGTCAGGGGTAATCACTTTACTCACTGATTCATGCACCACTGTGCAGAAAGAAACATTATTGTAAACACTGCACCTGGTAGCATTATGGCCCTGTGACCTACATTTCATCCCGAGATTTCCGGCCGCACTTGAAGGCAGCTTCATTTCACAGCATCGCAGAGAAAGAGAGAGAATAGAAAAGAAACGAGGGACCGTGCTTTGTTTTGGAGCTGGTTAATCAGCTGTTACATGAACTCCTGAGCGAAAACAGAAAACTTTACAGAGATTACATTTCTTTTCACTGACTAATTGTTGCAGCAAAATCTTCATAATTTATAGGCTGGAATTAAGGAATATTTGGCATTTTTCATTATTGTAATTTACCAATCGTTTCAGCCCTATTTCCTCTAAATTTTCATGCACCACTGTGCAGAAAAAAACTTTATTGTAAACACTGACTACACCGTATTATGGCTCTGTGACCTACATTTTGGGTGATGGCACTCAGAGAGTTAACAGATCTTGAGGGTAGTTCCGGGTAAAGTTTGGTCCTGAGAAGTCCTCGTGGGCGTGTCAGCAGTGTGTGTGTGCCAAAGAGGGATATTTGTATCCACACACACATACACGGTACAGTGCAGGGGTCCACAGGGAGGCCTGTTTATGCTTTAAACTGCATATATAGCTTTTTTTTACTTCTTTTTTTTATACCTCAGTAATCATGTCGCGGTTATTAAAGCTTGTCAACAGTCATTTGCGGAGAGATTTGTCCGCTCGTGGAGCGCGTGCTCCTTTATTCAGGACCATCTGCTGCACTTCAAGAAAACACGCGGAAGAAAGGTGAGACACGTAATGTTGTCCGCGTGCACAGGACGTTTCATTTAACAGGCTTTGCTCGAGTAATTAGTTATAAATGAGGGTGAAAACATTAAAAACGTGGACATAACTAACGTGCAGAGCGTCTAATGTGCGTAAAGCTGCACGGTCAGCAGTGGAGGAATGTACAGTAACTAAGTACATTTACTCAAGTACTGTACAATTTGAACAGTTTATTCCACGTCATACTTCAACTCTACTGCATTCCAGAGGGAAATGTTGTATTTTTACTGCACTACATTTACCTGACAACTTTGCTTAGTACTTTTTACAGAAAAAACATGCAGTACTTTACTACTAATCTCAGATAAGATATACTTTATTGATCCCACAACAGGAAATCAATGAAACAGATAGTAATTAAAGTAATATAAATAGAAAAAAAATAGAATAACAATAAAATAGAATAAAAAAAAAAAATAAAAAAAAAAATAACTATATACAACTTCCACTTATATGGCATCTGACTGTAAAACACATGGTGTGCAGCAATGTACTTGTGAAATATAATACATCTACTCATAAAATTGTGATTTCTTTTCTCTCAACACTACGACTTTTTTTTCTGAAACATTATGACTTTTTTTTCCTCATAAAATTGTGACTTTTTTCTCAAAACATTGTCTTTTTTATTGAAAAAAGTCATCTTTTTTTCTCATAAAATTGTGCATTGTTTTCTCGAAACATCACCACTTTTTTCTAGAAATATTAAGAATTAAATATTGTTATTGCATCGCAGATAGCACACTGTAGTAAACTGCAGTCAACTCGTGAGGATATTCACGATATTATCCCGATAATGGAAATTCACCACGATCAACTAATTGCGAGTGTTTTTATTTATTTATCGCGATCCACGATAAAACCAATTATTGTCCCATCCCTCTGACTGTGATGCTTGTGGAGCTGTAATTAATCACCTGTTATATTGATTCTTTTTTCTTTCTTCAGTGATGTATCGTCGGCGTTGAGGAAGAGGTGGAAGGACACGGCGGACACGGTGATCATTGGCGGAGGATGTGTGGGCGTCAGCGTGGCGTATCACCTGGCCAAAGGTGGCGTGAAGGATGTGGTGCTGCTGGAGAAGTCTGACCTGACGGCCGGCTCCACCTGGCACGCTGTACGTCTGCCAAAGTCTACTTTTATTCAGGGCCGTTCCTCGCTTATTTGGTAACCTTATGCAAAATGTTGTTTGGGGGGGGCTCCTGTATTTTGTGAAACATTAGGCTGCATTCAATCGCAATCTGGTGATTCGCCGCAGGGTCGTCCGGCTGTGTGTCACTTAGTTATCGTCCATTTGTGTGACGGCCTGTTGTTTACTTTAACCCCCCAAATGTAGCACACTTTATATTTCACAATTATTGTTTTCCGTCGGAGCGTTGTTATGATCCCGAGATTTCCGACTGCACTTGAAGGCAGCTTAATTTCATCATGGAGAAAGAGAGAAAAAAGAAGGAGACGAGGGACCGTGCTTTGTTTTGGAGCTTGTTAATCAGCTGTTACATGAACTCCTGAGAGACCCCTAGCGGCAGAAAACTACTTATTGTGCATTTATTGATTATGGAAATAGCTATAGATTACATTTCTTTACATCGAGTAATTGTTGCAGCAAAATCCTCATAATTTAGAGGCTGGAACGAGGGAATATTTGTCATTTTTGCTTAAAAAATGACTTAATTTACCAATCGTTTCAACCCTATTTCCTCTAAATTTTCACTTTTTCCTAATCGTCTTTGATAGATGTTAGAAAACATGAATTCACAATGTCTCAACTTCGATTTTTAAGAAATATATTTAAAAGCGCTTTTCAAAGTAAGTTACAACATGCTTTACATACCGTTGAAAAAAAAATATTATGATAAAATTTGATAAAAGATAATAAAACAACAGTAAAATCAATAAAAAGCAAGTCTCAAATCGTGAGTTTTTAAAAGAAGACCATGTGTTAGTTTCTCTGATCTCCTCCGGCAGGAAGGGCCCGGTTACCTTTCCTTTTAAGATCGTCCAGGAATGACCCGCCGGAGGATCTCAGGTTGCATTCAGGCTCGTAGGAGGTCAGCTATATTCTGGAGCGACTTAGAAGTGATCATTAAAATTTTAACATCCACTTTAAAACGAACTGGGGAGCCAAGGAAGAGATTTTAAACGTGGTGTAAAGTGTTTTCTCTCCTGTTGGACCTGGTTATGAGTCTGGCTGCGGCATGTTGAAAGAAAATAAGTTTATTGAGGTTTTGTTGTGAAGAGTGCAGCAGTCTAACAGGGATCAGTGCATGAACAGAGAGACCCGGTTTATAGTTTAAAATCCTGTAAATAAGTTCACATTTCTGCACTTCCTGTCCCCTCGTCTGGAAGTCAGTGTGTTTTCTGAATGTGTTTTTGTTTAGACGTCTGAAATAAGGTCTGTGTTTAACTCAAGCTTCAGAGAATTTAACGCTTTGTTCTACAATATAAAACACGTCTGTAAATCCCCCGCTGGTGCATTTCAAAGCTTTTACGTGTTTAAAAAGGCGGTTGCTAACAAGTGTCTAAATGAGACTCCAGAGGTTGTCGAGGACGTTAAACATGACGGTGACGTGGACTGCAAAATGCGACCGTTGGTGTAGTTTGTTTATAGCCTTTTTTTTTTCCTGCAGATGGCATGTACGCTTCTAAAATCATAAAAGTGGTGTTCATAGACAAAATGTGTAAGTATCATAAACTTGAGTTTATTTTCTGCACTGATCCAAAATCCAATAAAAAAAATCCCATCGGCTTTTTGTTCCCTATTACTGTTTCTAAGTTCTTGGCAGATAAAAATGACGAATAATCTCCTCAGTTGGAAGAAGCTTGGACATCAGATTTAACGTGCTGGTCGAAGTTTGAGGATTCTGCAAGAATAAATATTATTCGGTGATGAGTCTGGACGTATGATGATGCAGAGGACGGAGAGCTTCTTCCTCGACAGCCTCGTGCAGTGAAAGTGTTTACAGACGTTTCTGTTTGTGTCGTTCAGTAGTCGGTTGCATCGTATCCATCGAGGGCAGCTGTCAGAAGTTTTCAAGGTTTTGACCCACTTACCCGTCTCTCATTCACTTCACTGCGGTGCTATTAATACACGTTTGACATGTCAGAGGGGCGAACTTACTCTTATTATGTTACTGGTGGAGGCTATCCCAGCATGCATCTGGGTGAGAGGCAGGCAGGCTACGCTCTGGACTGTTGTATTAAAATTCTTGCACAGGGTGTTAAAGCTGCTATAATCAATATTTTTATAATAACAATGGATCAAATTATGGATGTGAAAATGGTCGCTCACAGTGATGAAGAATTATCACCCGACTCTGCAGCTCCACTGAGCGTTTTAGGATCTTTAAGCTCGTTGTTTTGGTTTTTATGGTCGATGTTTTGGTTGACTCCCACAGCTCTCATCAGCGTTGTAATGTTGTGTTCACACCAGACATGAATAAAATAATCTACACGCTTAATTCGCGTGAGTTTGGACGCTGGAATCTTCTGTTTTGACAGATTACTTGTGACGCTCGCCGTGGAAGTTCAGATATTTCAACTCACGCGAATGAGCGAATTCGCATCATTTGCGTCCCCCGACCGGAAATTCACGTCTAATCGCGTCTTTACATTGACTTTGTAATTCATTTGCATGATTTATTTGCGCCTGGTATGTAAATGGAGTTAGCCAACGTATTCTTTGTGTGATATATTGCGAACGCGATGCACAAAAGTTCTGTGATATCGTACAAAAGCTTATGCACATGTATGTTATCTTACAAAATATGACCGTTCTATTTAAAGTTGTGAAACGGCGACCGTTACATGATGATTACATTTACTTAGATAGATAGATATTTTATTCATCCCCTTGGGGAAATTCACATATCCAGCATTTTCCAACAATTGGGTAAATAAGGCAAAAGAGGTACAAGATAATTTAAAAGGCATGCATAGTAATAAAATAATTAAAAAAACGTAGTAGTAAAAAAGAAGTAGAGAAGCCACATAGTGGCTGTCTCAAGGTGCAGTGTGCCAACTGTATCAAGGTGCAATGTTCAATGTGCAATGTTCACGGTGTAGCAGTGTTCTAGCTGCTGTATGTTAATGTTTATGTTAGTCTTTGCTCCGAGTGGAGTTAAAGAGCCGCATGGCATGGGGGAGGAACGATTCGACATTTTGGGAAATTAGCTTATTTAGCGTTCTTGCTAAGAAACAGGAATGTTATTGATCTTATCTCTTGACAACAATGCAAATAAGTATTTCTCGAAATGTAGAACTTATTCCCTTAATATTGACCCTGAGCCAAACCCTGACAAAACCTCAACCGTGGCCCGAACCCCAGTGTACTCTAGATCGGTCTTGGTCTCAAGAACGTTTTTTTGAAGGTCTCTGCCTGAGTGGTATCAATGTTCTCATCTAACTCCCAGCAAGGAAAGTCTTGAACTGATAACTTTCTTCAACTACACTACTTTGAGACATTCGTACAAGTACTGATAGATTACTATATTACCACAAGGACCAGAAACAGATCATTTCTGAGAATATTGGCGGCCTCTGCTAAACTCTGTAATGCATTTTATATACACAAAGAGAAGTAATGAGTTTGATGCTTTTGATATGGCAGATAGTGGTGGAGATGTAAGCAAAAGACCTATTTTAAAAACGTTTTCCTTCTTGCAGTCTTCCCTTCTTCCCCGCACCTCAGTCCAGGGTGCAGTGGAGGCTGCCATTGCAGCTGGCTACCGCCATATAGACACAGCGTACGGCTACAAAAATGAGGCAGATATTGGCAAGGCTCTGCGCTCCAAGACACAGCAGGGCATCATCAGACGCCAGGACATGTTCATTGTCAGTAAGGTGGGTGTTGAGGAGTCCCGCCCCCCTTGGTTACTGTCTTACTGTCTTATATATTGTATATAATATTTTTCTGTTAACCCTCCTGTCCTGTATTTTGTTTTATAGCTGTGGGGAACCCATCATGCCCCAGACGACATCCCTGTGTGCCTGAATAAGTCCCTGAATGATCTCCAGCTGGACTACCTGGATCTTTACCTTGTGCATTTCCCCGTTGGCCTAAAGGTTGAGCGTAACATCCAAAATAGTTTGACAGAAATTCAGTTTTACAGCCTTTTATGCCAGAGGTCCTTATCCCAGGCTAGAAAATAAAAGCATTTGACTAGAGCTGGTATGAATTTTGGGCTAAATTGTGTTAAATCTGCAATACTGGATTCTTGACCATCAATGCAGAACCCTCCAAATTAAACTCAGTATAGCCTACAGATGTGTAGAAAAATATCTGGCTCTTAACCTGCTAGATGTTTGACTTTTCCAAACTTCCTCAACTGGCTTTGTGGGCTAATGGTGTCACAGCAACAGTCTAAAGTTTAAAACTTTGAAAATTCATAACAAATCAGTCATGCGTGCTTTGCAACTTTCACCAAAATGTAGACCCCCCCTCCCTTTTTTTTTAACCTCCTCCCACATTTTTCGCTTAATTGACACAAAACTTGCTCCATTTTTGATTTATCAAAAAATGAGCCCACAGTGCATCAAAATGTTTGACTGCTAACAGTACTGTAAACAACTGCAAATTCTCCCTAAATAAATCTCCAATGTTCATGAAAAATAAATGACAAAATGTTGATGTCATGGTAGATGTAGTATGGTAAATTTCAGAAAAAAATTAATTTTTGATCGTATTTTGAACTGAAACAATGGCAGTCAATGAATCAGTTTTGTCACTTATGGAGCAATCAATCTTTATGAAAAATAAATGACAGACATTTTATGTTGTCTAGATGAAGTACACTGATTCTCAGAATTCTGTCTTCTCAGACTTTTTGACACTAGTTTGAAAGTGATACTCAATTTATGTAATTCAAGACTGTTTATCGACACCAGTATACAGAAATATTCAAATACACCATTTTAGAATAGGCGAGAATAATATATTTATACTGCATGAGGAAAAACTGCAGATTTCTGCCCCAAACTGCATGAGATTAGCATAAAGTGGGCATGTGTATAACAGGGAGACTTTTGGGTACCCGTAGAACCCATTTTAATTCAGATATCTTGAGGTCAGAGGTCAAGGGACCCCTTTGAAAATGACCATGCCAGTTTCCCTTGCCAAAACATTGGAGCATTATTTAGCCTACTTCCCAACAAACTAGCATGACATGGTTTCAGCCTCAGAAAGAAAGAGGAGCTGACGCACCCCAGCGTTTGTAGGCCTCAGTGGGTTCATGTCTACTGAGGCATTGTGCTGTGTGGAATAGAGACACGATTTAAAAAATATATTTTTAATTTAAAAAGTTTTAAATAATTATGGTCTGGGCAGTATGGCTGACAGACACCTTCTTCTTCTTCTTCTTCTTCTTCTTCTTCTTCTTCTTCTTCTTCTTCTTCTTCTTCTTTTTGCTGATCATTTGTCTTCCTCTTCCTTTTTCATCTTCCTCCTTCTTCTTCCTCCTCAAAATGTCTGGTCCCAACTCACTGCTGCAGCTATCTATAATTCTAAGTAGTTTTGTCACTATGAGCAACCTGTTCAAATTACATATCATTTTATTCATTGCCAATATCAAATTTATCATTTAATGCAGGTTATGAGTAATTTTGGCCCTTATATGTTTTTCTAAATTCACAAATATCATTGAAAGAGGGAAGTAATTCTAAATGTTGTGAAAAGGACATGTGCCATGTCTTTGCCTACAGTAGAAACACCTGTTTGACTGTTACCTTTAATTTCTTCCTAGAAAATGGGCGATGAGCTTTTCCCAAAGAAGGATGGAACGATACTGACCTCTGACATAGACTATGTGGATGTGTGGAGGGTAAGAACACATTTTCTGTCTTTTTTTAAAATATCTTATACAGTATCACCTTAGTTTCTTATGTCAGTTACAGAAAAGCGGGAATATAAATCCTTACATTTAGTAGTTTTCTCCCTCATGGTTAATTAGATTTTCTCTTGTTTTAAATTAAATATACCATGCCAAACAAACAAACAAACAAAGCTTTTGTTTTTTTCCAGTTAAAGTTACAGTGTGTAGTTTTTAGCTGCATCTAGTAGTGAGGTTTTAGATTGAAACTCACTGAAACACTATCCCGCTCACCCCTCCCTTTCGGAGAAATGCACAAGCTACGGTGGCCCCCAGGGACAAGAAGCTAATTGGACAGATTT
>JAOVVB010254680.1:0-19858 GCA_028570985.1 Heterobranchus longifilis
CGGAGAAATTCTTAAAGTAATGGATTACTTATTTAAAAACATAACTAAGTAACGGATTACTTGACTCGTGGAACTAATGCGTTGCGTTACTCGTTACAACAAAAAAGTAATCTGAGTACTCTAACCCACAACATTGGTCGTGTTGCTGATTGGCTAATCGTTAGTACCCCCGCGGCGCTCATTGGCTCGATTGTTTTTTATTCGGATAACTGTAGTTTCATGTCATGATGCCAGATGAATCACTCAACTCAGTGGAGTTGGTGGATTCAAAGGCAGGAAAAGTTAATTTTTCATGCCTGAAAAATATGAAATCAGAACATGAGAGCAAACAAAAAAAACATCTGTTCTGTTTTTCACAATATAAAAATGCCACGAAGGTTACATCCACTACACATGGGCCATGAAAAATGCATGTTATGTTTGAGGATAGGTTCAGGGCTTATATGAGCATGCATGCATTTTTCAAGACAAGCCCTTTTGGTGCATGAGACTCATTGCGATGGTTAACCATATTTTTAAAAGCATCATACACAACTATATAAGTATCATAAGTAAATTCCCAAAGGGACAACAGCATAATGTCGGTACTGATGGCACCACTTAAACTTTATTTGCAGGCTCCTCCAGTTTGTCCAAGTGCTCCATCAAGAACAATTAGCAGTTGTTTGTGAGTGTGGAGCTAGTGACGGAGCATGTCCTTGTAGCTGTGCAGCAACCAACAGTGTTGGCAGGCTTACTTTTAAAATGTATTCCACTACAGATTACTGAATACATGGCCTAAAATGTAATTCGTAACTTATTCCATTAGATTACTCAAATTAAGTAACAAATTCTCTCTTTTATTTCAAAATACACATTCCTGTGCACGCACAAATTGTTGCACTTTAGAAAAAAAAATGTGTATTGAAATGCCTCATATGAATTTTAGAGCAAAAAACAAACTAGGAGTGCACTCGGAGCTCCACCAAGGCCATGCCCTATCTCACAATGTTAACGAAAGTGAAAAATTATTTGTGTATCCGCCCCGTGACTTGGATCCACTCTAAAATTTTTTGTTTTTTTCCTTGGCCCATGTTCCAACTTTTCACAAAGTTTCAAGAAAATCGGGCCAGTAGTTTTTCCATAATCCTGCTGACAAGCAAACAAACTGTACCGAAAACATAACTTCCTGGCGGAAGTAATTATATATGACTTACTGCTGTTTGTTGGAAAGTGAGAAACCCATGACTTACTTACATTTATAACTGCAAAGTTGAACATCACACAACTTATAAGCCCTTTATGAAGGCGGCCTTATTACAAAGTAGTGTCCCACTTCAGTCTATCCATCCAGTCATGTCGGAAAAAGGAAAATTTAAGCATCTGCCTGTTTATGTTATTCAGTGGTTTTACCCCACAAAAGTATGAACCGTTGAGGACAGTGGAAAGTCCTAATTTTTTTCTTCTGACCTCAAGTAACATGATGTGAAGTGACGTTAATCCAGCCTCTGCTGATGCACAAAACAATGACACTCTATACAACAGACAAGCCACACTAGGACATTCTCTTCATGGATTCACAATATGTAGCCAATTTAGTTTTCCCCCTCACTCTATCGTTCCTCGTCTTCCACCCCTCCACCCCTCATCCTGCCGTCTGGACAGTGCATTAGAGTCGTGTGAGAGGACCTGGACATCATGCTTTTTCCTTGTGTTATCACTATCAGCCATCAGTGTCCTGTTTCTTCACATGTTGCCACGTTGTCACCTTCTGCAGACTTTGTCTCCACACCCTGTTAAGTCTACCTTTTTAAAAATGTATTTCTCTGTTCTGATCAGTGAGATCTCGCTTCCCACGATGTAGAGATAAATGGCTTGGCATTTTGCCATGTGGCAGGATAAAATGTTACGGTCAGGTTACGTTAATTTCAGTGGATCTGCAGTGACTGTATGTAGACTGAAGAAAATGAAGGTCATGTATATGCAATTACTCCTCAGTCACACACTGTAAATCTTCAGATAGTCAATAAAAAGAATAGTTCAATGTTTTTGGGAAATGCACTTATTCGAGAAGCTCTTGATTTACGGGTCCATCTTATGTTCCAAATCCTCATCTGTGGTCATGAGCTTTGGGTAGTGACCGAAAGAACGAGATCACGGATACAAGTGGCTGAAAAAAGGGCCAGTTGAGGTAGTTTTGGCATCTGATCAGGATGCCCAAACTACCGTTAGAGGTTTTCCAGGCACATCCAACTGGTAAGAGGCCCCAGGTAGACCCAGGACAGATTATATATCTTGTCTGGCCGCCTCAGGGTTCAAACAGGAGGATCTGGAAAACATTGTTAGGGAAAGGAACATCTGGAATACCTTGCTTAGCTTGCTGCCCCACAACCCAGCCCCAGATAAGTGTAAGAAAATGGATGGATGGATGGATGTAATTGGGTTTTGGACTGTTGGTTGGACCTAACAAGCAATTAGAAGTCATTACCTTGGGTTGTTGGAAGTTTTGACGGCCATTTTTCACATTTTTCAAACATTAAAAAAAGTGAAAATAGTAATAATTTCCAGCCCATGTAGTAACTGGAAGCTTTGTTTGTAGAAGCCATATTTGTCAGGTGAAATTATCCATTTTTTTAAGTAATGTGAGAAGCATAAAGAGCTCAGAGGGTGGGAAGACGATGTTTTAGAGAGTTCTAAACCACCAGGGATGGTGTACACTGCAGCGATTGCCACCTGATCCCACTGTGGTCTAGTTAAAGCCATGACTCTTAAACTGGGCCCAGTGGGACGCCGAAACAACACCAGGCCGCCTCTATGAATATGAATGATCCAACCAAGCATAGATCAAATGCACAGGATCCAAGCAGCACACTGCTAATTGGGAAGGGATGTGGTAACCTCTAGACCTCTTGTCTCTATTAAAAGAAAAACAAATGTTGACGTTTATTATAACAAACCACATGACATTATTATCGTTTGGTCTCGCTCCTGCTGAGATAGGAACCTCCGACACTGTGTCATCGTCTAGACCAGTAATGAATAAAAGCTGAAGTGTGTGTCTCTCTGTCGAGACCACAGATCAAACCACACCACACTCCGTAGAGGAGAAAGGTTTTGTCACCAGCGATGGCAAGAAATTTAATCAGCACCGACGAAATTAAATCTCTGAACACAATGACGGCCAGTGTGCAGACACTCTGCGGTTAAACAGGTCCTCAGTTGACTTCTCTGCTCCGTATTTTACTGCTGCGATTATTCATTAATGCGCACATTTTTTCTGCAACAGCTGCCATAACCTTTCGTGCAGTTGTTCATATCAGAGCACTGTCTCAGTTTTGACTTTGTGAATGGGATAATCTCAGTGTGAAAGAAAGATTAGTCGGGCAAGAGCGCCGGCTACAACTCTCCACTGATCCCAGCCCCAGGCACAACAGTACAGCTAATGTGAGCGTAGAATTAGTTTTTCATGCTACTCTGGATGAAAGTTTGAGCCGAGCACCCAGACAAGCAAAGCCTGCAGTAATTATGAATGATTGTTAATTTCACACAGATACCTTCGCAGTTTGCCCGAGGCATCTTTTTGTCACCATCGCTTCTCCTGCCTGAAGGATCTTATTTTAAGATCTCTCTTTTTTTATTAGATCGTCCAGTATTCTGTGTGGTTGTGGGAAAACGATGAGAATTTATTTCAAGACAGCCTTTGGTTAATAGCTGTTGGACGGAATACAAACATAGAGATTAAAATGGAAAAGTAAAATCTCATTAGTGGAAATCCCATCCCAGTGTTTTTATGTAAATTAGATATTGGGGAAGATGAATAGAAATGGCAAATTTTTTAAAAAATAAAATAAAAATCTTTGCTTTAGGCAGGAGTGGGTTTTTTTTGCCAATACATAAATTATACCATAACAACCCATGGCAGTACATTTAACAAAATCACGTAGCAGCGTTTGTAGCCAAAAAATGTCGACCAAAACCTTCCAGAAATGCTGTACATTTTGTAGCTTGTGGATGACTAGTGGAGTTAATTTGTATGCCTCCACACCAGCGAAATTTGGCACAAATGTCCAGTTGGACTCGAGGATCAACTGATTAGATTTTGGTGGTCAAAGGTCAAGGTCACTGTGACCTCACAGAACACGTTTTTGGCCATAACTCAAGAATTCACATGATTTATGACAGAATATACTTACTCTACATATATTATATGAGTCTGGACAGACATGGATGTAAACGGCAGCTTGACTGGTTGGCAGAGGCATACAACCGCGAGGCGGTAATTCTAGTTTGGTTTTCATACTTGGACAGTATGAAATATGGCTATTTCATTAGTTGACATTATAGAACAGATTTCTTTTTGCTTGATGTTTCTGGTGTAGTTTTCTTCCACATTCAGGCTTCACATTCTGTTTTCTGTGGCATTTAAAAAAAAAAAAGAAATTAACATAAAATTTGCTTGACATTTGACTGGAAACCTTCGGGCTTCGTTATAATGCGGCTGTCTTGGAGAAGCGCAGGAAGTGTGGAAGTGCTGATAGATAGGGATCAGTGGACACATCTGGCAGGAAGAAATACCACTATCACCAGCAGTCAGGGTTTCTCCCACAGGACCACCCCCCCCCACCCCCGCCATGAAATCTATCCAGGTATGTGACTTAGCACCATGGACTTAATTGAACCAACCCTTTGTAGTTTGCAATGAGATCATGAAGGAGTGACGGTCAAATACTGCACTCTGGCTGGATTGACACTATATTACATTTTCTGCCTGTAGAGATGTAAAGTTTTCAATTTCTGCCCCTTACAAACCAGCAGAACCAGCAGAAGCATTTATTCCCCTTCTTGCTCCTAATGGACATTTATCTTTGGTTGGCTGTGTGGCACTAGAGCAAACCAGGCCACACCCGTCTGCACACAGGACAGCAGACCCCAAGAAAGACCCACAGAACTGTACAGTATAGCCGTTTTCTTATATGAACTCTGGAGAATCAGGTCCAGACATTGTCCATGATTTCGGCGTCGGCCATTACCGACAGAAGTTCCAGAATTTAGGCATTTTTATTGGCATCTTTGGGTAAATTACCCTTCTTCTTAAACCTTGGATGTTGTCTTCCAGTTTTGCGGCAGTCTCATGATAGAAACGTCATCAATATGCTCACTCCCTCGCTGTGAATTCTCACACATGGGCTCAATCGGACATTACACAGACTACTAGGGAGCTGGCAGGGTGAAGTCCATTTAATGTCCAGTTGAACTGATTCGGACATCTGCGCTCACACATACAGCTCCTCCGGGTAATGTCTAGATAAGTTCAGGGTTGTGTGTGAAAAGGGCTCATGGCACGATGCATAAGATACTCCGCTGGGTAAAGGCTTGTCCTGCTGCTCTGGAGAGGGCCAGCATAAATATTTATCTGGTTTATTTGTTTTCCCTGGCTTTGGGCCTGTGTAGTTGGAGAGACATACACGAGGAAAGAATGCACAGCTTCTCTTTCTGCTGGATTAGTATACCAGAGGTCACCAAGTGCTAATTTAACTGGGGCACGGAAAGGGTATGCCGTAACAAAGCTGCAGAGAGCATTGCTTTGGACACATAAATCACAAATATTTAATTTACACTTTCAAATTAAAAGTCTGGAACTGTTAACAAACCAGATTTGGGGGCCTCTTGAGAGAAACGCATTAGACTTTCTGTCACTCAACCTGTTTCTGCACAATAGATCTAATGATGCTTCTTAATGAAGAAGACTTCATCCCGCATGGTGTCGGCCTTCTTTGGTAAACCCCATTCATGAGTTAGCCCCCCTCATGAATAATCAATCAGCGGCCGCTTAATAAACATGAGGGGGTGTATATAGCAGCCGAGCTCTGGCACTGGCCCCCGTAAGCTCAGCAGAAGGCTGGAGAGCGCCGGAGAGGGAGGGAGCATGTGAGGCGAGGAGGGGGGGAGTGTGTGAGAGAGACGAGGCTGAGCGGAGAGATAGACAGCCACAAGCTGAAGGGAAGTCAGTCCTGTCAGCTAAAGTTGTGTGTCTGAGAGCAGACAGAGGGAGTCAGTTCAGAGAGGAGAAGAAGAAGAAGAAGAAGATATCTGTTTCCACTCTGGAGTGGCTGGAGGGAGAGCCTGGATGGTGTGATCTCCTTCACCATGGGATGCAGCCTCTGTACCCTGCAGAAGCCTAAGGAGCAATATAAACTACTCTATGAAGTCTGTCAGGTACTGTGACCAAACCTCAGGAAGAGTTCCTTCTTTTGGGTTGTTTTATTGTACTTTTTTGCTGTTTCGGCAGTCAGTTTTAGTGTTTTATTCTGACTTTGCTCCGTCTCTGGGGGTCACTATGAGTGGGAGCAGAGTGGAGTTTCTCCTGCAGCTGAGCAGCCTGAACTCTGGCCGCAGGGGTCAGCGAGAGGTGGCGCGCTCTGCTTTAAAGGAGGGGGGTTGATGAAGAGGTGACAGCTCCCTCAATGTGTCTGCTAGTGTGTGCCGATCACTGCCCACCTCCTCATTGTCAACTGAATGCTGACTCGGGAGCTTTTCCGTCTTTAACCCCTGTTTGACTTTCACTAAAGTTTATATTTAACACTCCAGTGCTTGTTTTGCACTTCTTTTCCACCAAAAGAAAATAGAGCAGGCGTGTTATAGATGCACCATTAACACACAGGGAGAATGTTTTCACAAGAGCAGTAATAGAACTAGAATAGAATAGATTTTTTTCCCCTTTTTTTTTTAAAGTGTCTTTTAAACAATACTTGATTAGTGATTAGTGCTGAAACAATTCATTGATTAGTTGATTTGTTGACATTTATCAAGTAAAAATGGCAAACAATTTCTGCTTCGAGCTTCTCAAATGTGAAGATACTTTTTTTGTTTTATATCATTGTTAATTGAATACCTTGGATTTCAGACAAAACAACCTCAAGACATCAGCATGTACTTTAGGGGATCATGATTTCACATTTGTATAATAATTGATAAATGGATGGTGTCATGATTTAAATTCTAAAACGGAAGACGAACAAAATTTCAACTATCCAAATGAAAAGCAGGATCAGCAACTCGTATTTGTTTTTGTGTTCATAGTTTCTTCAGTTGACTGGTATTCATTACATTTTAAATAAATTATTTAAATGGGACATATGGCCTTAGTGTTGTACATTCCAAAAAATATGGTGGATAATTATATTACATTTAATACCATGTAGCCTTGTTCTTTTTAAAGAAGAATTTGAAAATGTAAATGAGCAAAAAAACTAACGATCTGTTGATCTTTATGAATCAAGACTGGATAGTCTAACAATAGCAGAGCCTTCAGTGCTGAAAATAAAAAATTCAAGTCGGAAATTAAATCAACCTTAAAATCTAAAATCTAATCGAATAGATTTGGAGAATTTTGACACCCCTAATCTCAAGACATCAACATGGACTTTAGGAGATTGCAATTTCACAATTTTTTAATAATTGACAGATAAATGGACGATGAAACTAATAATTACTTGCACCAATCCTGAAATTCAAAATACATTGTTGGTTTGGGATATTTGAATTTGCATGTTGGATTTATTTGGAAAAGATAATTAAACCCGGATTGATTTTTAAGTTTTTTCTTGTTGATGGACTCCTGTTGAAAATGATCAAACACAATTTTTGCTTTAGGCAATTTCCCGAGATGTTCAGAATTTCAAAACAATGAATGATCTTCTGCCTTTCTGTCTGAATCTCCTCTGCCGTCAGGTGAACTCAGTATGAACCCACTTTCTCCGACTCTGTTCTCGATTCTAGCATGAACAGGAAGATATAGATATAGATACAGATGTCATAATGAAACTTAGCTGACTGAATTATTATATATTCCTTCACTGGAGAAAATCTGGGTATATAATTTGCTGTAACTGGTGTGTGGTTCCCCAGAACAAAACCTACAGCATGTTGCCATTCTCTGTTCTTTGCAGGCTTTGCTGCGTCGTCAACTTTAATTGAGACGGCTCACTCAGAGTGCTTTATTCATGTGAGACTGTTTGGATTCGAGTGGCAGTCCGGTCTAATGAGTGAAAACATCTTAACAGCAGACAGTGTATGCCTCTGACAGACTGTGTTGCACATCTTTGAGGAATGGTTTCTCTACCACGCTCAAAGCTGGTTGTGTTTTTTTTCCTCGTTCTTTTCATCCATAATGGACCCTGGCCAAGTGTTATCCTCCAATCACACCAAATTACATCTCCATTTACTGCACAGGGTGCCGGGTGGCTAGCGGCTGGTTTAAACGAATGTAATGTTCAAGCTTTCTGTGGATCTCGCTCATTATTCTGCCTCTCGTCAGGGGGAAGATAACGGGGGAGTCTGACATTGTGTCTGCAAATAGTTCCTCTTTGATCAAGTCTGTTTGTGAAATAAAAGACTAAAAGGTTTTTGCTTGTCTCAAAGAAAAGATGGGTGGTGTGCAGTGGAATAATAAATGGATTATTGGTGCTGATATTGTCAGAAAGCCCTCCACTATACCAACCCCAACAGACCACTAATAACAGCAAAGAGGACTGTCACTTCTTTTGTTCTGCAGTCTCTTCGGTCATAGTGTCATCGTGTCTGTCACTTTCCTGGATTGGCAGGCCGTTCGCTCTCTTCTGTCTCGCAGCCGTCTTTACTTTTGTCAGTTACTCCGTCTGCCAGAGGCTCAGCAGAAAAAGTCAGTGTGCCGGGTTTAACATGACAAGTCATTTGTCATTTTGCTGCCCTCAGACAAGCCAAGCACCCGGCCCCACATGACAGCAGAGATAACGCCAATGATTTCTGATGCACTGTGAATGTATATTCTGTTTTAAAAGGTTGATGATAGTAATGCTCTGGGAAGAGTCATGGAATGAATTTTGTCTTGAACGGGACACTTTTTCTTTTCATATGTGTAAAACCTTTTCTCAAGGGCTGCAACTTACGATTATTTTCATCATCCATTGATCTGCCGAGTATATTCTCGAGTAACTGATTAATCTTTTAGTCTATGAAATGTCCAAAAATAGTGAAAAATTACAATTTCCCGAGCCCATGGTGATGTCTTCAGATGTCCTGTTTTGTCTCACCAACAGTCCATTCAGTTTATATTCACATAAAACAGAGTGAGATGCTGGAAAACAGAGATATTTGGCATTTTTGCTTGGAAAAAAAAAATAGAAGGGCACTGTGAGATTGCAGAACTCTGCTAAGGCCAATGCCCTATCTCACAATGTTAATAAAAGTTACACATAATTTGTTTATCCGCCCCCCGTAATTCAGATCCACTCCAAAATTGAATGGGTTTTTCTTTGGTCCACCAAATTCGGGAAAAGCGGTCCCGTCGTTTTTCCGTAATCCTGCAACAAACAAACCATCAAACCAAACCGAAAACATAACCTCCTTAGCAGAGCTAACAGTGAATTGATTGTCAAAATATATTTGTTCTCACCAGGTAGATGTAATGTTCTGAGATTTGACTCACTTAAGATTTAAAAGCAAGATCTTGATGGGTTTTGACCTGGTTAGGTTCTGAGGCCACATGTGTAATCATTTGCCATTAACCCAGAGTGACTGAATTACAATAATAATACAACCAGGAGCTTAATAGTTTGAGAAATTATGAGAAATAGAGTTTTTCATGGCCTTTGGCCAATTATAGCACAATGATTAATCTAGGACAGAGCCGGCACACCCGGTCCAGCCCTCTGACACCCTTTAATCATTACATTTTGTGTGTCCCACTAGAAGGAGCATTCATAATGTACAACTGCACTGGTTTACCCATTTGTGCCCGCAACTGAAAATTTCAATTTCCTTTGGTAGAAGTGTTCTCTGGACCTAAGCACAAACTTGGAGAAATTTTCTAAATCTTCAACACTGTTTGGCTGAGAAGTGAGTTTTTCACTTGTGGGAAACATGGGTCTAATGTTTTTGCTATAAACTCATGTCCAGAGTCCCATGTGCCCAAAAAGACTAGATGTAGTATGATAAGAAATGGCTGTACCTCAGAAACTACAAGGAGCACAATCAAGTATACGTGTTATCTGTGGACTCAGAAGAAGTTGAATATCAAAAAGATTTCATATGAAAAACATTTATTAAACAAATCCTGACTTTGACAATTGATAAAATTGTGATTTTTCATGTGATCTAAAAAAGTCAAGTAAAATGTCAAAACTTTAGACCAATCAGAACAAATGTTTTGGCATTTTTCCTTATCATACTCAATATAGTCGCTGGCCGGCCTGTCATGCCGGCATCACCATGCAGGTTACTGTAAAGCTGTTTAAAGCAGCTGTGTTGTGACTGTACAGCACAGCCTGTATATTTTCTGTAGCTTTTATGAACTGCGTTGAGGCGATTCGTCTCCGTTATGCATGCAAAACACTTTGAAAGGGAAATGTTCAAAGTCTGCTCAACCTAGTGCTGTGATATTGTAGTAATGGTCATGGTCAGTAAAAGGCTTGCGTGTTACATTTTCCGAGACTTGATTTAGACTTACCCTGAAGGACTTGAGTAACTTGAGTCTGACCGATGTGAGACAGCTGTCATCAGGCAGTGATGATGATGATTTAGTGATCATTTACTATCACACACTAGCACTGGTTCTTGATGAGTGTCAGGAAGCTTTTTTGATGCCGAGCTTTCTGTGGTACAGGACTCGTACGTAAACCTTTCCTTTGCACCCGCTTCGAATGTTATCACACAATTTAATGCATTAATATGCCTGTCATCCTGATACATATGGGTCAGTAGGGGCCGGCTCCCCACACTAGAAGGTCCAGAAGGCTCTTATCAGCGTATTGAATGTGGCTGACACCAGCCCATTCAATGCAGGCTGATAACAAGTTCGGTAGGTTTCAGTTTCAACATCTACATTTCACTGACCTTTGTTAGGTTTAAGCACCGACAACAGTCGGTAGGGTGAGAAAAAACATCTACATTTCACTGACTTCCTTTAAGTTTAGGCACCAAAAACATGTGGGTACATTTAGAAAAAAAAACATCATGGTTCCTGCATGCTCTTTATACGTCATTATCTGGCTTCCGCCACTGCTGCAGTCACAATTACGGTCAATACAGTAGGCTATCAGCTGATTCAATACGCTAATAACCACCAGCATGCCCCTACTGACCCATATGTATCAGGATGACAAGCACTCACATCAACAATCAGTCGTGTGACAACATCGCCTGTACTTTGCATTGACTGTAGTAAGCATGTTTGTGCCGTTCCATGGTAGAGTCGAGGGTGGTGAATGGAATCTGTGTGAGCACATCCCTGGCTTGTACCTCTAGGGGGGATTCTGGGAGGTCTTATTTCTCCTTACTGATAATACAGGCAGATCCTCTTGTTCAGTGAGCCTGGCACAGCGCCCACTCTGCTCTCCCCTTCATCTCTCCTGAGGACTTAATAATCCATGAACACTTGAAATCGTTCCAGTTCATTAAACACCTTAGCTCAAACTCCCATGTTGGAAGCATGAAAAATATGCTTTTATGCTGTTTTATAAAAGTCAACAGACTGCACTTTTTTTTTTTTTTTTTTTTTACCTGAAGGCATTTTATCAATCCTGGCAGGATTCTAAATACTCCCTCGACTTTCTAACTTTAGCAGTCTGTTTGGATAGAATTAATTAAGAGCTTGCATACGTTATTTTTTCGAAGGAATTGCACTTTTGTTGTGTTTACAGCACTGAGTGTCAATAGAGCCATACTGGAGATCAAACATTGTTAAGGTCTATTAAACACAGCCAACGTGGCGTTTTAGATAAGCGTCTTCCCTTTTTGTTATGATCATTATAGGCCTGAGCGGCGGCAAGCTCAGTGCTCCCTTTTAAACTTGACCCTTCTGACAGCGGTGAACCCCTCGGCCCTTTCTTCAAAGCTAAAGGTAAGCGCCATGTGGAGATGTAAGCTCAGCTGCTTTTGTCAGGGACTTTAAGGTAGAGGCCTTGGAAACTCTGTTTGACAGTCCCGGGCTCTTAATCTCTCCAGAAGCACTCTGTAATGGCTGTGGCGCCGTGCTGCGGCTCTTACAAGACCCAGAGCTTAATTAGAGCCTCAGCGCAAGCTGGCTATTGGTGCTCTGATCCATGCCGAACTGATCTGGACTATTGTTTGTCTGCTAAGTCCTTTGCTTTCTAGGATCTCTCTGTATCGGTCTCTCTCTGTTCCCTGCGGAGGAACAACATCTTAAATCAAAAAGAAACCATTGATCTGCTGAGCAATAGAAGTTTACAAATGAGCCCGCTGGAACATTTCCTATCTGAAGCTTTTCAAGTGCCACTGCTGCCTAATTAGCCATATTTCTGATTGAAGGCTGCAAAGATGTCATTCTGAGCTCAAGAAGCCAAGTTGACACAGCGCCAGATGGTCTCAGTATGACATCTTCTAGACCAGAGAGAGACAGAGAAATTAGATGGAAATATTTGTACAAGAGAGCCCGTCATCCCTTCAATCCTCTGCCCCTTCCCTGCCCCACTGTCAGAGACCCCTGTCATCAAAGCAGTTACCAGAAAAGAGGAACTTGCAAAGATGCAGTTCGGCCCCAGCCCCCGTAATGAGGCTTGACACAGACGGCGTACAGAGACAAAGCAGGGATCACCAGCTCCGAGCGCGGCCACCAGAGCCTGACACTGTGTGTTTTTAATAACGGCTAAGATCGGCCCTGGTGTGCCGTCAACATCTGTTAAACACTGGAGCAGGTGGCCGGCTGCCACAGGGGACCACTGACAGGAGCCCCGCGTACTTACCGTCAGTCCACAGCAAATGACAAAGAGCCACAACAGAGACATAACAACGTCCTGCCAATACAGCAGGACAAGACGGCAGTGATTTGGTGCAAACCAAACTATAATTGAGCATATTGAAATGTAATATTGATGTAGCTCATAAGAATGTTAAGAGTTTACATAGAGCTGGGCAATAAATCAATTTTATCAATTACTTCGAATTCATGGTTTAGGACAATCTCTAAAAATTAAAATAAATTTTCACTTTAACCCCCTGAGCCATAGTTAATAGTAATGTAGTGTTGATGATGCGTCTGTTTATTCCGGTGCTCTGCTGCACAGACCTGACACCCGCCCGCCTGCCTGCTGCCATGCCCGGCTCCCTGAAGCTGTTTTCCGCCGACGCAACACGGAGGTCCGGGTGGAGCTAGCGGGCAACTGGCTAGTTAGCTTGCTTGCTAATTCCGTCATGCGTTCCATCATAAGTTGTTAAATGATGCTCATTTAGCAGCTGGTTAGTTAGCAGCTAAACTAGCTGATGCTTTAGCTTTGGAAAGTCACGTCACCAGTAGTCTCACGTAGCCAGACCTATCTTGTTACCACGGCAACCCATGCAGATGGGTTGATGACACACAAAGTGAAGTGGCTTGCACTTTGCATCTTTTTTCTAACCTTAACCAAGTAGTTTTGGTGCCTAAACTCATGTAACGGTCATGTACCCGTCGCCGTTTCACAGTGATTTCAACGCTGTGTGGATGCATCAAGAGATCGAGGGTGACCTCCACGTGAATAGTTTTTGTCAGATTTTTTGTCAGGTCTGTTTCCTGTTGTACAGTGCTCTTAATTTGCATCAATTAGCTATTGCTTTACAACAGCAGCAGTGCATTAACGTAATTGTCACGGTAGGTACATGATTAAGAGTTTGCTCATTATAAAATTAGCATTAACACGCACATTGTTAGTGCTTTATATGTATATTGCATAAACCCTGTAATGAATTAAACATGTGTGGCTCATGTGGCATATGAGCATTAACATTTGACTGATAAAGGATGATTATGATGTCCCATTATCAGGCTGTAAAAGGGAGAATCTACCAGCGGTGTGCTGACCAGGAGCTCCTCTTGTGTTTCAGTCTGGCATTATGTGTCAGTAACAGCCGCCTGCATGGAAGGAGCTGTGGTCCTTTTGTGGAGATTGGACATCCAGAAGACTTATTTTGTTGTTTTTTGTGTGTGTGATTGATGCGTAACTCATGTCTGCTCCCTCTCCACCCCTTCTTCTTCCCGTGGAGTATATTTCTGTGCAGCTCTGTTTGATCGCTGTTGGAGCAAACTTGACTCTGCTGACTTGAACAAACAGACTTGGCCCTGGCATAGAGCTCAATTCCTCACAGGGAATATGTGTTTATTGTGTGGGTCTGTGTGTGTGGAGCTGCTGAGGCTGGACAGAGAGGGGAAGTCTGTGATAGTGCAGTGAGATAACCATGCTAATGAAGCACGACACAAAGCCTGTTTGCTGACTCCCCATGAACTCCACCTGTAATTAAACTTTATACTCCTGTTCTCATGTCTGTGAGTGGCGGAGAAGCTGCAGCTGCACAGTAGCCATAGTTATTATGACGGGAGCAAAGGAGGAAGTCAGGTGACGTAGTACAAAGTCCACGTACAGAGGAGGTCAGGGTGGATGGACGGGTCAAACAAACACAGGACTTTCACCCAGGAGACCGCTGTTTGTGTCCCATGTGAAACCAAAAGTCAACATTGAGATATTAAGTTAACTTGTAAGTTAACACCAGGACGTCTCGTTCTTTGTCACATCCTGTAACTGAAGTAACATAACAAACATAGGCCTACTTATTTTAACCCATAATCTTTTCCTAAACCTAACCGCCTAAAAGTGTGACCGTTTCACAACGTTGAATGGGGTTGATCTCCTGCCACCGGTCGGGGCGCTAATTTAGGAAATGCTCCTGTGAGTCGTATTAGAAGGTAGGAACAATCAACATATGTGGTTTATGGTTTGGAGGACTTGTTGCAATTCTTTCAGCATAGCACCTTTTATATGTTGTATTTTCATTCACGATTTTTCCCAAATAAAACTGTGGGAGTGTTGTCTGCTTTCGATTCAAGGTTTTTCAGATTAACGTAGAGTCTGAGTCACTGTTTCTGTATGAATAATAGCAGGTTACTGCTGGTGTGTTTTACTAATACATCCCTCTGAGAGAGAAAATCATATTTATTTTATTTCTTCCAGAGCTTATTCCAAATCACAATGGCTGAAACAGGTGATTGTTAAGGGGCTTAAAAGTCAAAGAAACGGTATTCCAAGTCAAGTAAAGTTCAGCAGCTTCGAGACTTCACACCTTCAGTTGGTCTCATTAGACGAGAGAGGACGCAGAAAGCATACTGGACCTGATTTAGGTTCTTAATTGATCAGCTGTGGACAACAAAATGTCCCAGAGTTAAATCAGATTAGGAGTAAACAGTGGTGTCTCTTTCAGTCAGCATTTAGTTTTTAGCTGTTTGTTCTGTAATCCTCGGTAAGCTCGCACACTGTGGCAAATAAAGACTGCTGTGTTTTCAAGCCTCACACCTTGGAGACTTTTCTGTCCAGTCAGTTAAAAGAACAACATGTGCAGATTTCAAGACACACTTGGAAGTGTGCATAACCACACACGCACACGCACTGGCACACACACACACGCACACACACACACTGAGAAATCATTGGCTGGTCCTTGGATTTTCTTTCTTTCTTATGAAAATGGTTAGAAGTGAAATAAAAGAGGGATTAACTGTGTTTTTCAAGTAAAATGACCCACATTCAGACTGCCACTCAAATGTTATATAGGCCCCCCGAAAATAAGCCTTCAAGTCTTCATGCTCTCTATCACGTCAGCGCTCCTCTCTGTTCCGAAATACAGACTTTGAAGAATTTGTCTAAGAAGTGTATCCGAGCAGAAAGAGGAGGCGAGCGCCCGGCTCTCTGGGCTCTTTAAAATGCTCATCTATAGAGTGAAGTTCCCAGGGTTCCCTCTGCCCGCCTCTGAAAGGCACCGTTTGCCTGGCAGAGTTTCCACTCTGTCCACCTCACTGCGTTTCCCCCAGGAACAGAAACACTGGCTCTTTAATGATGTTCTTCTCCTCTTTATTAAAGGATTAGGTGGCGATTGAATAGCTGTATCAGACTAATGTTACACAACACAGTCAGTGAATTGACTTAATATCCTGCAAAGGCTTTTCTATGTGATAATGATTACTTTTTTTTTTTAGCAGACTGTCACATTTTTGCATTCATGTCTGCAAATGTTCTTTATTATTTATGTCCCTGCATTTCATCATATTATTATAGCTGCCTGTTTGCTTAACCCCTCCCCCAAACAGCAACTATCCAATCATAGCTTAGCAACCCTAATTATGGACAGCAGGCCTGTCAAGCTTTGTGTTTGTATGTATTAATAAAGCTGGATACGGCGCAGACACTCTGCACAGTGTACTGCAATCATTAAGACCCGTATTGATGTTTATTGTTAGGCAGTGACTTCTAGTGGCCGTAGTAATTATGACGGGAGCAAAACTACGGTTACGGTCGTCATGGTCACGTAACAGTTTAATAGAGCGGTCATATTTCGTAAGATATCATACAAACCATTGCATGAGAATACGTTGGTCTGGTTAACTAGCTCACTACGGGGCCCCCGGGCACGAGGGTCGCAGGTTCGATCCCCGTGTTGCCTCCGGCTTGGTCGGGCATCCATACAGGCACAATTGGCCGTGTCGCCTGGTCGCTGCACTCGCGCCTCCTCTGGTCGATCGGGGCGCCTGTTCGGGGGGGAGGGAAACTGGGGGGAATAGTGTGATCCTCCCACGCGCTACGTCCTGCCAGCGAAACTCCTCACTGTCAGCTGAAAAGAAGCAGTTGGCGACTTCACGTGTGTCGGAGGAAGCATGTGCTCTTCTGCAACTCTCCCCAGATCGGCAGAGGGGGCGGAGCAATGACAAATCTAAATTAGCATCCCTACTGTAGTAGTTACTTTCCTTTTTTAAAAAAACGTTGTGCTTTCTGCAGTCTGAGTCTTTTAAAAAGTAAGAAAACAGACAAAGAAACATTAATAACCTTGAAACCCATGCTCCGTGTTTAAAAACAATTGTCAAGCATATGATCTCCTGTTGTTTTCAGATGCATTGTCCTTAGTATTAAACACACTGCACTTTTCTACAGTACAAGACTGATATTCTCTAGCCTTTGTACTGTTTCCTTTCTAGGTTTTACTGGAGATCTGGATTATGTTTCACTAATCCTAACAACCGTAAATTCACTAAAACAATTTTTGACATCTCCAGATTGACGTCACACCGCTACGGCCCAGATCAAAAACAGTGGTGGACTGCTCCTTTTCTGTGCGGTGTCCTGAGGAGTCTGTTGCATGGGAACACATAAACAGAGCGCTTGAACAGCTCAAGGCTTTTATTTCAGGACAAGATAAGCCACCACGTGCCCGTGACAAACTTTCTCCACACAAGGACCTGGTTTATTATTTCCATCGGTTGGTTACTAAGACGCATCAAAGAATATGTAATATTTACGTCAGAAATCCATCAATGTATCCTGCATTAGTCTGCTTGCAATGAATAAGAGTGTTCAGCCCTCGCTGTGGATATGTGCCGGAAGAGAGGTCTGAAGTTAGGGACTTCCATTTCAAACCCGCTCTGCTCTGCTGATCCTCTGCCAGATTACTGGGCCTTGATTTTCTGTGCTGCGGTCGAAACACAACAAGAGCATTTATTGTCCGTGACCAGCTCACTTCTTCTGAAGAGCAGCAGTTGTTTTGAGCACATGAATCCGAAGCGCAGCGCCTCAAAAGCAGCAGAAAGTGTTGACCTTTAAATGAGCGAGGTCTAATGCGACTGCTCTTTGGCCCAGCTTGATTAGCTGATGTCACAGGAAGTGAATAGTATCCTTATCGAGGGTCAACCACTGCAGTTCAACAGCATGTCCGTCTTTCCTCTGATGTCATCGGGGGCTGGAGACGGAGATCTGGACTGGCACAGGCACAATCGCACTCATTCGCACTGCATGTGCACATACATGTGCGTGTATTCAAACAGAGCGTCTTTGCAGATCCAGAGTGGATGTCAACCGACATCATCAAATGCTTGAGGTGATCACCACTTGAGATTTTGAGGGGGAGAAAAACTGACCATGCACAAACTCCCTACAACAGCTTTTTTTAGTAATCTGGTGTGAAGTTTGCCTAAAACCGATTAAAGCTGAAATGATTGGGCAATTAATTGATTAACAAAACTTAAAGCTGCAGCAATTTTCATTACTGTTTAAGTAATTTTTCAAGCATAAATGCCAAAGATTTGCTGGTTCCAACTTCTCAAATGTCAACATATTTTGCTTATGTGATAAACCAATCTTTGTTTTTTTGGGCTGTTGGTCAGCCATAACAAAAACTATTAAATCTGATAGTTGAGATGGGTGTTTTTCACTATTTTGACATTATATAGTCTACTCATCAATTAATAGGAAAAACTAGAAGGGCATCTGGAGAGCGCAGACCTCCACCAAGGCCAATGGTGCATTCAAGTGCTCCTCGGATGGTCCCATTTCCAGAGTTGGGAAGTCGTTCATCAGCTTTAAGTCGTAATGTGGAAACAACATGGATGCTACAAAGAAGATGCGTTGTATTCTATTGCTTTTAAACCACATGTTGATAGCCATTTCCAGTATTTGCGTGACAACAAAGAGCAAAGGAATTGGATCAGATGAGTCATGAAATATCATCAGGAACTCTTTTTTACCGATTATTCAGACATCACTTGAATGCAGCACAAATGCCCTATATCTTCCCATGTTAACAAAAGTGTAAATTCATTAATTTATGTATCCGCCCTGTGATTCAGATCCGCTCCAAAATGTAACGGGTTCTTCCTTGGGCCATGCTACATCCTTAGACCAAGTTTCATGAAAATCGGGCCAGTAGTCTTTCCGTAATACAGATATTTGCAGCCTAAAATTGATTGGCTGTATTGCTGACAGATGGAAGATTCACATTTGACAATTTGTTGAAATCCAACGCAGTGGAAACAGCTCTGCAGAGAAGATCTAATCACTCATTTCTGAGTGAGATGTAGATAAAACAGCTACGCTTAAGTGATAATAAAAAAAAAGTAATAGAATGAATGTCAGGGTAGACATGGATTGGAGGTGAAGGGCACTAGTGCCACGCCTGAAGAAAACCAGAGAAGGAAAAGCACAGGAAGCGGACTTAAGAAGAGCAGAGAGTTAGAAGAGATCACGGACAATGGTCGGGCTGAACTTAAAACAGGAGATCAGCACAATACAGGGACGGGGCGAGGAAAGGTTTGTGCGGTCAAGGACAAACAGGGATAAGGAAAGGTGAAGACGTGGGGAGTGAGGGAGGGCAAGAGAGGAGGGAAGTCAGCACAAAGAGGAAGGGTTGAGGGGGTCAAAGTACACTTTGACCTGTCTTGTTTAAACAAACAAGTAAAGGCACACCAACGCAAAATTAAAAGCCCTTTAAAAAGGAAACTGTAACGTGGGTAGCTGAGGTATAGCATGCCCTTCTCACCCACATACCACCACGTATAAATCTACTGTACACTCAAGCACTTGCTCGCTTCTAAAAATAAACATTCATCTGCACCTCATCATGCATCTCACAAGTTGCCATCCAACTTTTTTTAATTATAGTCTCATGCAGCTGATTTAAAGAAGTAGTCTGATTAACAGTGAACAAGATGATAAACTGCACTTCTTTTTTTTCCCTTTGGCGTCACACTCTAACCCTGTACAGCGATAGTTAGATCTCATGTTAGACTGTGTGTTTCTGTGTGTGATGTACAGCGATAGCTAGATCTCATGTTAGACTGTGTGTTTCTGTGTGTGATGTACAGCGATAGCTAGATCTCATGTTAGACTGTGTGTTTCTGTGTGTGATGTACAGCGATAGCTAGATCTCATGTTAGACTGTGTGTTTCTGTGTGTGATGTACAGCGATAGCTAGATCTCATGTTAGACTGTGTGTTTCTGTGTGTGATGTACAGCGATAGCTAGATCTCATGTTAGACTGTGTGTTTCTGTGTGTGATGTACAGCGATAGCTAGATCTCATGTTAGACTGTGTGTTTC